>ML685903.1:5226509-5263438 GCA_007922175.1 Pelusios castaneus
CCCCCCTTTGGTTACAATTGCTTTTATATAGTTGAATACTAGCTGGACCTGGGCTGTCAGCATTTCCCAGTCTTTGTGTGTAAAGGATTCTACCCCCCTTCTCTTCTCCTTGGACGAAAACCAAACTTTCAAGGCTGTATTATTATTGCAAGCAGAGACTGGCTGAGACTAGTACTGTTATTCCTTTATGGGGAACAGGTTATCAGTTCCTGCAACTGGGAAACATCAAGGCTATGTTATTTGGATTGTTGGGCATCAATTATGTCCCAGCTGTGTCTGAGTCTGGAGCAAAGGGGCTTCATCGACACTGTGGCCTTCCACCCCCTCGAGTTACCCAGTGCGCAACCCCAAACACAGCCAGGGGCATCAACAAGAACAAGACACATGTCTTTATATGGTTTGCTGACCCATGGGGCAGCCATTACATATTCTAGCTGGGGTAGCGAAAGGAGGATTCATAGAGCAGGATGAGCTTCTTTTTTAGCACACTGTCCATTCACAATGTGTTGGGTGTAAATTACCTTGTGACTGTTACCTCAGGAAAAATGCATTTAACACATTTAAGAAATAGAACCAATATTCATAATGTCATGTACAGTGATAATACAAGGATTTAAACAAGTTATTCTTATTAAGCCAATCATCACTTTGCCACTCACACATTACATGATATGCTTTGCAAGATTTATCTAACAGTGGTAATATTAATTACATTATAACAGTGATAATACTAATTATATAAATAATTAATTGTAAATAATAATTCATTTGAATTATAATTAATTAATTATATAAATAGTCATCTTTCAATCATATAGCATGACACAGATTACATGATACATGGTTAAATGCATAGGGTCAAGTTCCGTTCAATATTTTCATCAGTAACTTAGATGATGGCATAGAGAGCACACACAATTCAAAATGGTTTGGACTACCTGATGAAATGGTCTGAGGAAAATAGAGTGAATTCAATAGAGACACGTGCAAAGTACTCTACTTAGGAAAGAGCAATTTATTGTACACATACAAAATGGGCAATGACTACCTAGGAAGGAGTACTGCAGAAAGGGATCTAGGTGTCATAGTAGACCACAAGCTAAATATGAGTCAACAGTGTAACACTGTTGCAAAAAAAAGCAAACAACATTCTGGGATGTATTAATATTGTAAGTAAGGCACGAAAAGTAATTCTTCCACTCTACCCTGATTAAGCCTCAACTTGAGTATTGTGTCTAATTCTGGGTGCTTCATTTCATGAAACATATGGAGAAATTGGAGAAAGTCCAGAGCAGAGCAACACGAATTATTAAAGGTCTGGAACACATGACTTATGAGGGAAGATTGAAAGAGCTGGGTTTGTTTAGTCTGGCAAAGAGGAGACTGAGAGGGGAGATGGTAACAGTTTTAAAGTACTTAAAAGGATAGGGAAAGGATAGGAAAAGAAGCAATGAGCTTAAATTACGCCAAGGGAGGTTTAGGTTGGACATTAAGAAAAAAAATCCTAACTGTCAGGGATAAATTGCCTAAGCAGGTTGCGGAATCTCCATCATTGGAAGTTTTTAAGAGAAGGTTGGAAAAGCACCTGTCAGGGATGGCTTAAGAGGGTTCTAGGTCCTGCCAGGAGTGCAGGGGACTGGACTTGGCCTTTCATGGTCCCTTCCAGTTTCTATGATTTTATAGCTGCTTCAGCTGAATCGTTACTAGGTACTACACAGCAGATAGAAGTGAACTTCCCAGGGTACACAGATGCACATTATCAGGGCTCAAGTTAGCTTCCCCCACCCCCCCCCTTCAAAAAAAAAAAAAGCAGCACTGATGTTGTGATATAAGTGGCCAGACCAATTCTCCATTGATGCTGCAACATCTGCACTTGTAGTGCTCAAGCTCAAACCCCACTAGCATTAGTCTGTCTACCCAGGCTGGGAGGTCCACTTCTTTCTGCAGTGTGAACATATCCACTGACACTCCCTCTGCTTAACTTGTGTTTTGGTTTTAAGACCCCTTTTCCCCACATGTCTAGAGAAATGGCTTTGTGGAGCCAGCTCTGTTTTTCAAATACTACTACTTTGTTATGTGTTATTCATAATATTATATAAGTATATTTCAATGTACAGTGTACAAGATGTCAATGTAGCTCAGCTCATTATGCACTAACTATAATGACTTTCTTCTCATCCTCCTCTCATTTTGCATGAAAATGCATTCAATTATATAACAGTACAATAAAATGTAAATGAATGAATGAATAAATTGTTTAATGGCTACTTTATTTTAGAAATGTTTGCTTTTATTTAATATTTCCAGTTATGAAAACACATCCATACCCTTATAAACTAATATTCTTTAAAATATTTAAACTACTGTTTGAGGAAACTTTGCATAAGTGGTTTATAATTTTTAATAGAGCTTTAAAGCATTATTAAAACACTTTTTCTTCAAAAATGACCATGTACACACTGGGCTGTGTTATGATAATTACTTTAAAATCATTAAAGAGTCAATTGGTGATCTCCTGAATAATTCGCTATAATATGAACAGAAATAATGAAGTCATTTTATTTTTAAAATACATCTTTGAATCATCTTTTTAAAAAATCAGCGGCATTTTAATTCAAATAGAAAGGAGCCTGAAATAAATGTAAAAGTTGTATGAAAAATTTCAGATAACCTTCATAAGAAACAATGGGGAAGGAAACAGGAGCAGGACTACCTTTGGAATAATGCACTTCAGAGAAGAGTCAGGAGAGTGTGAGTTAGGAAGGACACAGTTCAACTCTCACTGAAGTCAATAGAAGGATTCTCATTGACTTGAATCAGAGTTGGCTGAGGCCTCAAGGTTACAAGCTAATAATGGCCTATGTAGTTAAAGAATTGAAAATATCATTTTACCTAAAAGAAGCTGTCAATAGTACTGTTAAAAGAACAGGAGTTCACTTAAAGTCATTGTAACCAACTGCTAGAGACATAAAAACAGCAAAGAGAATAGCTGCAGCTTATTCATTATAACAAATCCTCAGAACAAAAGTGCTACAGAACCTACTAAGAATTTGTGCATGTAACTGATTCAGAAACAGAATAGAATCCTCATGAGTAAAAACAGCAGATACTGGAGTTAGTAAATAGTAAATCCTTAAGCCCTTTCTCAAAACAATAAACCCAAAATAATACAGCAGGAACACTACCTCTGCAGTAATTTTGCCCACATCTGTCTAGCAAATAATAAGTTTTACTCTGTGTAATCAGTAACTTCCCCGACAGTACACTTATGGTTTCTAACTGTGAAGTGCTTATCCATGTAGACAAGTAGAAATGGGTTAAAAATGGTTTCTTGTTCCACGAAAACTTGATAATTCACTTTTTTTTTGTCGTTGCCAATCAGGAATTTTTTTTTTTTAAAAAGAGAGAGCCTTTTCCAGGTTTGGAGGGAAACAAAATCAAGGTTACCTCCACACTAATCAGTAGTTCAGATGTTAGGGTACTCAGCTAAGATACAAAAAGATCCTAGTTCAAATCTCATCTCTCTGTCTGTTCTACAGTGGGGGCTTGACCTAAGTGTCCCTGCTCGGTACCATAATTACCAGCCTACTGACTATTCCAAGGCCAATCTCTCCTATGAAAGAATTATGTACACTGTATTAATTACACCGGGGAAGAGGGGGACACTGACTCTTTAGCCCCTCAGTTACTAGAAAATTTCTTCAAAATGTTTTTGTCTAAACAAATCAGCATTTACCAACAAAAAAAAGTTTCATCAAAAAATCTTCACTCACTAGCTTCAGTGGTGAATATCTATGCTAGTTGTCGCGTGGACCTCTTTCTAGATTTCATTATTCAAACACTTCCCTCAGGGCTAAAATACCAATTGCTCCATTCCCAGACATGAAAAAGCACTCTCTTTGGCCATGTCTATACTAGAAAAAGTTAGGCTGACTTTGTTAAGTTATCTTAATAAGGTCGAGTTTAAGTTGAATTAAAGTTGACCTTATTAAGTCGATTTAACAAAGTGGTTTCCATGGACATGGAGTTAGTCCACTTTCTTAAGTCAACCTAACTGCCCTTAGGTCGACTTAATAAAGTGGACTTAAGCATCCACGCTGTGCTTAGGTCGACCTAAAGGAGGTTAGGTTGACCTAAGGAGGGTTAGGTCAACCTAACCGGCAGTTCTTACGAAGTCGACCTAAGCTTTCATTAAGTCGACTTAAGGATTTTCTTAAATTGACCTAATGAAAGCCTGCTATGGACAAGGACTAAATTAGGTCAAATTAAGCTTCCTTAAGTCGACTTAACTTGCAGGTGTAGACATAGCCTTTCTGACAAAGACTAAGTATAATAGTGCTTCTTGGTAACATCTGTCATAACAATCTTGTATGCTTCTTTCAATTAGATTGAATTTAGTAATTTTGTATTAAACTACCATGTGTTCAGCTCCTCTTGTTACAGTTTCAAGTTCAACATGAGAAAAAATCAATTCTAGTGCTCTTCTCAAATTTGGAGACTAAATGGCTATGTCTACACTTGTTAATTTAAGTCAACTTAGCATGTCCACACCTAAATTTTAAGTCGACTTTGAGGGGACCTACAAAGTCGACCTAGAGCATCCACACTGGATGCCTCGGTTGACTTGTAGGGGCTAGGTCTATGGTGGTGGGGGGCACCCCTTGCCAAATGCCAGGGGGCTCAGCCTTTGCCCCATTGTACTGGCAGGGAGGGTAGTGGGCTACTCCATGTCTACACTGGCTTAAGCCGACTTTAGAAAGTCAATTTAAGCCAAAAGTCAACTTAAAAGTAGGTTTAACAAAGTCGACTTAATTTTCCTTAAGTCGACTTCAGCAGCTGCTTAAGTTGACTTAAGGAAAGTGTAGTGTAGATGCAGAGTAAATTAAGTCGACTTAAGCAAGCTTAAGTCGACTTCATTTACAAGTGTAGACGCACCCTATGAACATTCAAAGTCCAAGGACAGTGACTACAGATACTATAACCAGTACAAAGTCTTATCTTGCTATGGATAGGACCCTACCATATTTACAATCCATTCTAGTCAATTTCATGGCCATAGGATTTGAAAATTGGTCCATTTTACCATTTCAGATATTTTCATGTGAAATTTCACAGCAATGTAATGTAAAATGAGGTTGTGGAGAGGTTACAAACCTGTTGTAGGATGTGGCAAGATTGCCACATGAAGACAGCAGGGAGGTGAATCTCATTTCCCTTAGTAGTCAAAGATTAGTTAGTTTTCTGTTGCTGGGAACCTGGCCAGTACAAGCAGATAGGGGCCTAAGTTTGGGACACTCCCAGCAGCACAGAAAGGGTATGATTTCATGAGGAAGGGACAACTTCATGCTCCATAATGTATTTTTCACAGCCATGAAATTGATAGGGCCCAGCTATAAGTTTTATTAAAACAACAAGTCAAGTTACAATTACCTAGAAATAGTTTTTTAAAAATGAAGTGACAAAACACTTAGTCATACTCTCATGCTCAAAGATATTCTGGGGTCTGATGGATTTCTCAATAGACAATCATAAATAGAGGGATGATTCCTGGAGGTTTCCCATGGGATTCCCATGGGATCATCCTGTGGGGTTGCCCCACGTGGTCTTTGCACTTTTATCCAATCAGAAAAAAACTCTTTTATTACTATTGTTCTGGCCACATCTATCTTAGAAATATGCAGGAGGATTTCAAGCTTCTTTTCCTATCTATACCTCAACATCTCACATTGGGGTGCCTCATTTTTATAGGTTCTTTCTTAGTTCGTCTTATTCTCATTGATATATATACAACATGTCCCCTGCAGTCAGGACAGGCTATTCCATGATGTTACAATTAGGTGTCTCATGATCCTGGCCAATACATTGCAGTTCATTGCAATCTTGTTTTCTGTAGCATTGTCCTTTACAGTAATCTGTGATCTTATTGGCACAGAGTTATTCCTAGGTCATTCACTAACGTCAAGCTTTATTAAATCTATGTCCGAATCTGGCTAAGTTAAAATTTTACAGGACTCAGTCTCAAGGCTTTGCATTTCAGCCATGCATTATTTATATATCTAATGAATACTCACCACTCCTAGGGTACGTCTACACTTAGAAATTAAGTCGACTTAAGCTTGCTTAAATCGACTTAATTTAATCCGCGTTTACACTACACTTTCCTTAAATCAACTTAAGCAGCTGCTTAAGTCGACTTAAGGAAAATTAAAGTCGACTTTCTTAAACCTCCTTTTAAGTCGACTTTGCTGTCTAAGTTGACTTTAGAAAGTCGACTTAGCCAGTGTGGACGTGGAGTAGCCCTAAGTCAACTCTAAATCGACTTAGTGGGCTTTAGGGCTTCCCCACTGCCCTCCATGACAGGGTGGCTGGCACAGCCACAGCCTGGTGTGCCCTTCCCCCACAGGGCAGGGCTCTGCCCTGCCCACCCTTCTCCTATGCCCTGCCAGGGTCCCTGCCCCCCTTGTACCAAGGTACAATGGGGCAAAGGCTGAGCCCTCTGGCACTTGGCAAGGGGTACCTCCCTGCCACTGTGGACCTACCCCAGGTCCACCTAGCCCCTACAAGTCTACCTAGGCATCCAGTGTGGATGCTCTAGGTTGATTTGGCAGGGTCCCCTCTAAGTCGACTTTATATTTGAGTGGGGACATGCTAAATCAACTTAAATTAACTAGTGTTGACATAGCCCTAAATATTTCTCACTCTTGTATTTCTATATTCTTACAATTTAAATCTATTTATCATACATTGATTATATGAGAAATAGCATAAGATTGACCAGAACTCCCAACAATGTTAAAGAGGTGATAAAATGAACTAAATGGCTACAATGTTTTCAATTCAAAATTCTACAGTGGGTTGGACACTGAACAATCTGGGTAAGATTAAACTGCTTTTTTACTATCTCCTCCTATGATCTAAGCCAGGACTACTGCAACAGCAATTGTTAAAAATAGATGTTATAGTTATACTCATGATTAAAAAGAATGAAACTTGTCTGTTTTCCTTCTTATGTGTTGTGCAAACATTTACATTTTCACTTTGTGGTTCTCCCCAAGTTTTGCTCTTGAGTGTTGGATTTGAACAAATTAAAAATCTTAAAAGTGAAAGGCAGTAAAAAATTGTATTTCACCTGATACAGAGTAAAAAGCAGCTAAGCAAACCCACAAAAGTAAACTGAAACAACAATAAATCAAGACTCACAGAAGGTCTATGATTTTTTGGTGAACATAGTGTGAATTTTGAGACATAATAAGTTCGAAAAGTCGAACTTCAGCTGGTTCCAGATTTTATTGTAAACAGTGGTAGAAGTGATAGAAGAGATCATACTCATAACCTTACAGTGTAGTTTACAAGGAGATTAATACAATCAGTGAGATAGTACTGTTTTTCTCCCTGCCGTTAGGTAATGAAAAAGGTGGGGAGAGATGGGATGGAAATTGCCTGATTTTAATACTTTATTAGATGGTCATCTCAATATTTGGGCCATGCTTTATAATTTTAAAGTGTTCAGGTTAAACTCTAAAAAGAGAGAAAGAAAGGACTAGTCTTATCTCTTTAAAAGCAGAAATAGTTTTTAAAAATCTCATTATTCCTCAGAGGTGCCTCAACATTAGACTCTAAATACAGAAATATGTATCACCTGCAGACTATTGACTTCAAATCTAAACTACTGCAGAGCACAACAGAGAAAGAGTCACTTCACACTCCAATCCATCCTCTATTACTAGAATGCAAAGATGACCTCTGGCATTTCTTGTCTCCCCACACTGTAAGACATACAAGGTTACTCTAAGAAAAAAAATAAATCCTGAGAGGTACTGCTGAGCATCTGAAGTCACTGGGATCTTGAGTTCTTAGTACCAGTCAGGATTTGGCTTGTTAATACCAACTATTCTACCACTAAGTAAAATAAAATCAACTTTATCTTGTGGGCTATTATTGGCAGGATGCCTATTACACTAGAGGGATTCTAAATTTCATGAAAGTTTGTTAATGAAAACCATTCTACTACTAAATAAAATCAATAGTTTCTCCCCAGTTAAAATAATTTATGACTTCCCTAATTTCTTTAGGGTCAACATCAGTGATCAATACCATTTTCTCATCTGTAGCAACAGTTAGAATCTTTAACATATTAAGATATATTTCAGTACTTATATTATACTATATATTCTAGACATGTAATTGCTGGTGGTTAGGAGGAACAACCAAATCAAACCATCACCACAACAAATCTCAGTACTAAAGTTAATCACAGTATACTGAACTGATGGACAAAAGCCATTTACCTTCCTGATGATTTCACCTGATTTGCTTACAGTTGTCCTGAATTATTATCCTATTAAGAAAACCATATATGAATGAAAAGTCATTGTCCATTCCTAGAAAGATTAGCTCCTCTTTCTTTACCCTATAAGTAAAAAAAGGAAATGCATTTTGGAATTCTCAGGCAGATATTTTCTTAAGGGTTCCCACATGAGTCTACTTTTGCTTCTTTGGTGGGGGTGGCAGCCTGTTTTTTTGTGGTCCTTATTGTGTTTCTGTTGTTCAGCACAAGTAAGGACAGCAGGATCCAGCCCATTTTTTCCATATAATTTTACACTTAAGACTAAAATTAGAATAATATTTTTCTTACAAAGAAATAAACTACAGCAATGTTATCTTTCTGTCTTTAAAGATCAACAATGCTCATAGATATTTTCCTGAGTTTAGTGAATTCTACTTCTGACAGACTTTAGGAGTAAGGGATTTTTGCTAGACAAAGTGGATTTACAGCAACCTAACACATCATCATCATTTTGTATTTTTGGTATTTTAGAGTAGCCATAAGAAAGCCCTCCTCTTCAGTTGCAATACATAATGAAATAAAGGAAAAGCTTGTGTTAGTGTTTCAAGATGCATACCCATATACATAGCAACATAACTGCTAGACATACTTAAATCCTGAGTATTTTGGTGAGTGTCACCCATCTATTTTACTTTGACTGTAGATAATCATTTAAAGCAGGAAAGAACAGGCACCTTAAAATTTAGAATCCCACTTGTGTGCTAGGAATTCTGCCAGTAACCAGCTGTTGCACTGTGAAAAATTTAATGCAGCTTGAGTGGTGAAGATTATCTGTTATTTATTGTGCTGTATACACCACCCTTGGTAAATTTTACAAGCAATAAAGGGTTGAATGTATGGTGCTTTCATTAATAAACCTTAAATCAACTGGAATCTGTTAGCATGATTGCTGAGTCTGCAAGAAAACATCAAAGGTGTATGTGTTAGGGCAATTTTTTTTTTCCATTTCTGTACAGCTGTTCATGGGATTTAATAGATTCTGGTTGTCTCATTCATGACATGAAAAGCCATGGAAATCCCTTCTGTTCAGTAAAAGGGATGTTAATAGTGTGCCAGCAATTGTTTTCAAAATACAGTTTCCCATTATAAGTGAAAGAAGATTCCAGAGGTTTTGTACTTGAAACAAAGAAGTAGTGCTAAAGAAAGAAATTCGAGAAGTAGAATTTGCAATTATGCCTGGAAGCATCTAATACTTAGGAAAATATTAAGTGTATTATAGGGAGTTTGTGGAACATTTTAATTTACAAAGACAAAGAGAATGTATGTTCAAATGTAAAATTATGCTTCTTATTTCACCATGCCATAGTAAAGGAATACGAGTAAATCGCAGATTGAAGAGAGCCCACTCCTAATTACATTCACATCACTGGGTTTTTGCAATTGGCTTCATTAGAAATGGATTAGTCACCAAATTTGTAAAAGTATTCTGCATTGGAACATAGTGTTCATGATTCAACAATTTAGTGTACTCCTCTGGGAAATTCTGTATAGCGATCTACCAGTCATACCAAATTTTTGTTACTCCCTCATTCTCCCTCATTGCTTAAGAAAGGAGTGACTACTAGAGCTGACCAGAGGACAACCTCTGTCAAAGTTCTGATATACATTTATGTTTCATATTTGAATGAAACTAACGCTTTCAGAACATTTTCAAAGACATAGAATTGCACTGAAATGTCCAATTTGTGATCAACACCTCAACAGATGTGTAGTATAAGGCATTGACATGTGAAATTAAAAAAACAGGGTCAAATACTTGTTCTGCCTCATTCAAAGTTTTTTATCCTGGATCACTTTATGAACTTTGACAAAAGAATGTATTTTGATGAAATGTCATTTAAGCAATAAAGAGATTAGAAAGCCAAGGGGGGAATAGTCCCCCCTTCAAATTATGACAGTTCAAATATCAACTTTAGTTCTTAGCTCTTAGTTCCCGAAAGATCTAAGCTACCATTCTGTCATTTTTGGTTTCTTCATCCTTTAGAGTAAAATCAGTTAAAGGGTTCCTAATTTTTTCAAAGGGCTTTGGATCAGGACCACAATGTCTAAATTAAGAAAATTAGTTGGTTTAAGTTTCTGTGGCAGTGACCCATATGCTAACACAATCATGAAAGGCCCTGAGGTGGCAGGAAGCCAGCAGCACTGATTGGCAAGAGGCTGCACACTCCGGTACCTTTCGTAAGTGGGATTTGAACACAAAATCCCATATTAAAAACATAATGTCTTTACACACACACATGCACACTCGCACACATGTCAAAGTCCGTAATAAAAACTACATAAAGATTATTATTTTGACATTGGATTATTTTAATAACTATTAACTAATAGATAAAAGATCAATAGATTATACCCTAGAAAAGGTCATTGTTAGCACAGATGGGATGACAGTTCTGCTTCACAGAAAGTTCACACCTTTTTTTGTTCTTGCCTAAATATTTTTGTGAAAACAGAATTGTGTCAGAACATCCATTTTCATCCATTTTCATGTCTGATCCCATTGCTAGAGCACTGGCTGGAGAGCTAGGTTCAAAGCCCTGATTTTAATTTCTCTCTCATAAATCTCCCCCCCCCCAAAAAAAAAAAAAAATCAAAATCAATTTCTCTCAGTTGCAACCACCTCTCCTCATATGCCCAGTCTGCTGTGGAGTTATGAACTAGAAAAGAACTTAGTTCAGTTTCTGACTGGCTCTGCACTGATAACAGGAGAGAAAAGTAAAATGATATTTTTGCCAAATTAAAAATATATGGCTCAATGCCCACAGAGATAGACTTTTATCACCCCAGGCATTGGGAAGAAAATTAAAGAGTTACCAAAAAGTCACGGCTGCATATCCTCCTTTCTCTTCACAGTAGTCAACAGAAGTGGCCAGTCACATGCCTGAAGGATACAGGAATGTGTGCAAGTCCCCTGTACATTGGGCAGTTCAACACAGAGTGCTTCAGATGCTCCTTCTTAATAGGTAAAATCTTCACAAACCCTAATGCAGAGCAACTCATAGTCATTCCCACAGTCATTTTTAGTATATTTACAGTCATTTTTGATCACACTAATATTTCAGCATGTCATAAAATAATTAAAAATTCTCTTTTTAATTGGAAGTAAATCATAGGCATTTTTGCTCTTATATTAGAAAAAGGACTGTACATTTGCACTGAGATATTTTTTCTGCATAGATATATATGAATGAGTGTTATGACACTAAGTATTCTAATTGTTATGACTTATAAGCCTCTACCATCGAAAAATATAGAAAGCAACAATCGCACAAGCTCATTTATTATATAAACACTTGACTTCTACTAAAATATGTATTCTAGGGAAAGCTAGATATAATAAATCAGTTTTTCTTAAAATGGACCATATATATACAAACAGTTCACTTTTTTAAATGGAACACTAATGAGTAAAAGCAATGTAACTGATGCAATGGACAATCAGCACTGAAACACAGTACTAAGAAGTTAAATATCTGCTAGGTTTTATCCTTTTTTCAGTAAAAACAGACTTATACCTGGTCTACACTGCTGTTGGCAATTGATGGGAGATAGGCAAGCTATGTAATGTAATAAAGGCTCATTTCTATGTAGTTCAGCTTGCGAATCTCCAGTCAACATATTTACATTTACGTACCATGGCATCTTCAGAATGCTGAGTGCATGGAAGATGCCCTCCTGTTGACACCTCCTTTCAGAGAGGTGGATTACACATGTCAACCAGAGAGGCCATCTGGGTTCGAGCTCACAATTGTGAATATAGCCTTAGTCCCATTAAAGGATAACAGCCTTCATATTTGTTTTTTAAAGATAGATTCTTCCAAACAAAATGCATAGCCATGGAAAATGTTAACATTGGTGCTATGTAACAAACAAACAAACACAAAAATAAAAATGAAAAGATTCAAATGCCCCTTATGATAGATAGATAGATAGATAGATAGATAGATAGATAGATAGATAGCTAGATAGATAGATAGATAGATAGATATGGACCTGGGTTGTGCATCAAATATTAGCATAATATAAAATTTTAAATATCAAGCACTCTCTTTTGCCTGATGAATCCATATTATGTTAGAAAAAAATTAATGTAAATAAAATGTTGTCAGACATAACTTAATAAGGCAGATAAGATGAACACTAGCAGCAAAATTACCTAATTTCAAGCAGAATCATTCCAAGTTACCTAAAAATGTCTATAATTTTATTTATTTATTTTTATTTAATAGGTGTGCCTATTGCAAACTGAGGTGTTATAAATAAAATATTAAACAAGGACCCCAAACTGTGTGTATGCCCATAGATCACCATAAAATGCACATCACTTCTATATTTACATTTATATTTTAGATAATAAAGATCCAGTTGCTCTGAGTGAGTATTAGCAGCCAGCTCAAAGGAACAGTTCTTTTCGGAAACTATTCCTTTTTTATTTGTATTCTGAAATGATGATCCAATAGTGTCAAGTCAGATTAGTTAGCTGATCTGCAATGTAAATATCAAAGTAAACCATATTCCCATACCTTTCTGATAAGTCACCAAAAATCTACATTTAGAGTTTATTTGTGCTACTTGGAACCTGAGAGTAGCACCCTCACTGCATATGCATGGGCAAGTTGGTAGTTAAATATTCATGTTATCACATTTGTGCACATAAATCTGGAAATTACAGATTTAAGTGAAAATCTGTGAACATGTATATATGTATTAGCTATTTTACAGACTTCTTGATTCTTGTGACCCATAAGGCTGCTTTCTCTACTTTACCAAATGTTTGAAAATGTTTTATTGCTGATATTCTGTAATTATGTGTACATGTATGTATGCACATGCAAATACATTTTTTTCATTTTAAATGGTGGATTATTGAGAACATTTTTACTTATAATGGTAGAGCATATTCTTCAATCATATACACACCTTTTTAAAGTACAATTGAATCAGTCTCCTTGTATATGATGGACTCTTCATAACTAGAGTAATAAGAGCTTGAGGAAATCCACTGGGGAGAAAAATCTTTGAACAAAAAAGCTCTTCAAACTTTTGCATCTTGGGAGAATTTGACTAAAGTTGAAAGGAAAATCAGTAAGAAATAATAAAGCAAAATAAAATCTTAAAATCAGCCTGATAAAAACCAGAAGCCTCAGACCTCTGATTGTTATTCTGAGGAATGGGATACTTCATGTATAATAAGGAATATCTGGTGTGGAATAAACTACTAGGAACCAACAATAGAATTTCAATTTAATCTACAATGATAATAAATAGATTTTCTTGGTATATTTGTTTCCTAATTCAAGCCATAGTTATAACCTATTCCAACAGATTCTTAGTGGAAAAATCCCACCAAATATACGTCTCTTAATTCTTTTGTTTGGCAATATTTGGATATCTTTTATAGTGGATCTATTAGTAAACGTCAGCCAGAAATCTCAGGTATGTTAATGCAATCACAGTATTCATGTTCTAAGGATTCTTTTCCATGTTCTTTGTAGCTGCCTTCTCCCCATTCCTTCTTTTGGAATTGACTCTCAGACTAATCTATCAGAGTTAAAAACTGTTGGAAGAAAAACAGTATCATCTGGATTAAATGTCTCCATATTTACAGTTTTAGACTGTCAGTCGGCATACAGTCTCAGAAATGAGAATTACACATCTGTTAGTAACAACTTTCTCATCTGTCCAGAGAACCTGATATGAATAACTGAGATGTTGCCTATTTATTCCCTCAGAATTAAACATAGAGCCAAATTAAGGCAAGCTTGGGCCCTAGACACACATGGGGCCTGTCATAGCTGCAACCTGTCTCACGCAATCTTGTCTCATGGCTCTGCCCCTCCTTAGGGCAGCGAAGGTCACCAGAGTTGCCTCCCGTGAGGCCTGCTTCCGTTATTTATTGGCCTGGCTGTGTTTCATCCCTTCCCAAATTGTCATCCCCTCATCTTCAGGCAGGCTGGGATCTGTCACAGAAACCAGAGGATGCAGTTCTCACCCACTCAAGCAGAAGGGATACATGAGTGTTGGGGGAGCACCTCACACTTATCGAACTCCCTCCTTTCTGTGCAATTTCTTTCATTCATACAAATAAATGGCAGTAGAGTGAAGGCTTAGAGAGATACTTCCTTCTCTAGCATGGGTTCACAGACAGAATACGGCAACTGTGTTTACCAATTCAATTTTGACTTAAAGTGCACTAAGCAGCAAAGAAAATCTTTGATATGGTCAAAGCGAAGCTATTTAATCTCTCATCAATTTCAACATTCAAGATAAAATTTTGCATTGAGCAACACCCATGCAGCCACCAATGACTCACCATAGGCATTTTTTGTCTTGTCTATTTAAATATTAGTAAGCACCATTCCGTTATTCTAATTCTTGCATGCATTTGTTTGATTACTTTAAGAGGCAGTGGAAGAACCACCGATCTGATAAATTCACCATAAATGAACTCATGCAAAGGCTAAGATCATTTAAAAGAATCTATTATGAACGATACCCAGAAACCAAGCACAGATTATTTTAAAGTCCTATGTGAAATCTCCAATAGAAATTAAGAAAATTATAATTTTTCTATAGTTATTTTGGGATCCAGCTATAGAATTTAATAGACAATTATAAGCCTAATGTTAAGTCTATAGGATGGTTTGTTCTTTTTCTATTTATAAAACAGAATATGTCTTTGTAAAACTCAAGTCTGCTTGCTGGATTTCCTTCTCATGTCTCCATTCAGTTTTGTCATTAAGAGGCATTATATTGTTTTCATTTTATCCTCTGGGTGTTTTTTTTTTTTTTTTTTTTTTTTTGAATGGATATATCTTTATAATTTCATTTATGTCTCTAAAAGAGCTAGGACACCTCTGAGAATTGGGCTTTGTGGATTAATTTAAAAATCATCATCAGTTTGTGAAACATCTGTCTTTTGTCATTTGAGCTGTCTTTAATTACTGACAGCTTGGTAGCACTAAATTTTGCTGTTCCTGTTATGTCTAAGATGAGACTAAATGTAAAATAAGACAGTATCATCTTCAAAAAAAAA
This sequence comes from Pelusios castaneus, assembly GCA_007922175.1. Lineage (NCBI taxonomy): Eukaryota > Metazoa > Chordata > Testudines > Pelomedusidae > Pelusios > Pelusios castaneus. Next base: position 5,241,893 of record ML685903.1, read on the forward strand.
GTCTTGGAGGATTTATTCAGGAATATGGATCCTGATCAACTATATAGAAATGGAAAAGCAATATGGATTGCAGGATTGTAGTTCCTTTACTGTAATGCTTAGATCAGAGGATAATTAGATCATAAGCTAATTGAAATAGACCAATTAATTGTACCAATTGTTATTTGTATGAAACTATAGCCTTTTCCTGACAAATTTACTTTGATGAGGCAAAGGAAGTACTTGACATTTTGCCATTGTAAGTTAATTGCTCTCCAGCTCCAATTAAAATGAACTATAATTTGAACTGAATTACTTAATGTGTTGCTCTGAAGGATTTTTTTTTTTTAAAAAAAGGAGCTACATAATCTAATATTGCGGTGAGCAGATGGGCCATATATAAAAGAACAATATTTGGGGCTTTTTCTTGACTCCCCCACCCCCATACCCCATCCAGTCCCGATTTTTCACACTTGACGTCTGATCACTTTAGCGGAAGTCCCATGTTTTTAGAGCAGAATGTTTCAGTCCAACCAAATCTATAATAAAACTAGTAATCCCTTGAATGTTAGAGATTATAAATCACACAGGTGAAGTTTTTAATTTATGATTAGACTACAGTTATATTTCAGTTCCCTAAGCACCCTCATAGTTAATTTTTTTAACTGCTCTCAACTGTGAAGGAAGTTTCCTATGCCCTCCCAACTAATGGAGCCCAAAGACAGCAGGAGGCAAGACTAAACAAGATAGCAAAGAAACATAGAATACTCAGAAGAAAACCCATTATTGTTCTTTATCTGATTTGGGTCATTTAACAAAAGTATTCTAACTTCCTCATAAATGCACTTTCTCCCTTTGTTTTGTGTTAACTTCATGACTCATAATCCTGTTTATAGCCTCTCAGCACTGGCTTTGCCTCCAGGTATCCCTATAACAGGATAGCCAATTAAGAGCTAAAGTTATGGGAAGACAGTTTTTAAAGATATTTAAGTGTCTAAAGATGCAGATAGTTACTTAGTGTGATCTATAAAAGTGCCTAGAGGCTTGATTTACAAGTGATCTAGGTGTTCTAATGCTTAGCTTTGGGCTTATAACTTTTAGGCATTCAGCTGCCTAGTGAAATTTACTAGCTTGAGTTTAGCTCCATGTACAATGCACAGGGGGAGTTAAGTGCCTAAAAAGAGATTAACAGAAGCCATCACATTCAACGGGTATCTGAAGGTGCTTCTACACTTGTAAATTAAGTAGACTTAAGCCTGCTTAAATCGACTTAATTTACTTTGCGTCTACACTACTGCACAATGGTTATATTCTTTATGTCCTTAATGGCTCATCAGGATACTCCCTGGGACCAATCTACCTGGAAAATTCCTAAACATTAAGGAGACAATGGTTTTACACATCTGCCTCTCTCAGACATTTCCATAAAATCACACAAGTTAAAGTTTAGATATAACACCAAATTTCTAACTAAACTAACTTCTAATTGAAATAGAATTCCTAGACACAAACTATATAATCATTCCCAGCAAATTACTACCTTTCTATTGATACCAAACATGACATAATTGCTATGGATTATAGCATTTATGATATATGAATAGAAAATAATATCATAAATGCTTCCCTAAATCCAGACAGCATCACACAGGGCTCTGCCCTGCCCTTTGGGGGGGGGCATGCCAGACTCCCCCTGTGCCCCCCACCCCCGGCAGGGAGGGCATTGGGGTAGCCCTGGGATAGCCCTAAGTCGATTTAGGGCTACCCCAGGGCTACACTGGCTTAAGCCAACTTTAATAAGTCGACTTAAGCCTTAGGTCGAGTAAAAAGCAGGTTTAATAAAGTCGACTTAATTTTCCTTAAGTCGACTTAAGCAAGCTGCTTAAGTCGACTTAAGCAAAGTGTAGTGTAGACGCAGGGTAAATTAAGTCGACTTAAGCCAAGCTTAACTTGACTTAATTTACCAGTGTATACGCAGCCCTAGTGATAAGCACTGATGTTGTCAGCCCTTTCTCAAGAAAGTGTTACCACCCAGCCACAATGTGGAAGACTTATGTTCAAATCCTTCATCTGATTCTTGTGGGTTTATCCAAAGTATATTATTTTAAAGAATTTTTAATTATTATAATTTAAATTTTAAAATTTTCTATTTTATATGATTTGTGGATCTTTTTGTGTATACTAAAACACTGGCACAGAATGCTTATTGCCTTTCAATTGCACAATTTTAATCTTATGCCTGGCATCTCCCAGCCTTCACTTTTCTGCTACATTTCCATCCACTTTTCCTTTCTCCTCTTCATTGGGCAAAAGAGAAAGTAATATCTCTATTGCCCACTGACTAAGACACTCACCAGGGACTGGGAAGACATGAGCTCAAGTCCTTGCTTCACAACAGACAGAGGAGGAAGAGATTTGAATGTGGGTCTCCTATATCTTGTATGAGTGCTCTAACCATAACCACAGGGCTATTGTCTTAAGAAGAGTGATGCCCACCAACCCTTCTTTTGTGGGAGAATAGGCCCTGAGCACATCCACTGGATTAGGTTGTGCAAGTGATGTAGATTTGGGGACACCGAGTTTGTGAATCCAGCCAGCTTTGGTTTTGGTTAGGTGTTAGGCAGCTCAGTGCTATTAGGACTTAGTACACTGATATGTGAGGACTTCATGGCTGGTATGTGGAGACATAATGTACCTTCAGGATTAGGCAGCAGCTGATCTTATAGATACCAGTGCCACCTAAGAATGGGATTTAGGTCATTAGTTGCCTAAACCCTCCTTGAGATTATAGTCCTAGATGCTTAATTGCCTTTAGAATTCTGGCACCATGTCCAGCTTTATAAAGATTTTTGCTGGGTCTGATTAGAATGGATGAAAAGCTGGGCTCAGTTCACCAGTGGGATATTCTGGCTATGCTTGGAATTACAGTTACCTTCCTTCAGGAGCTTAGAGACAGACAGTGGTTGTAAGGGAGTTGCCTACAAATGCATTTCCCACAAGCATTTTCTTCTGAAGGGATTTGTCTAGAAAAATAGACATTCTCCAGAGGCCTTTTCTTCTAGTAGAGGGCTTTTTCATAGTATATTATTTTAAAGAATTTTAGCTTTTCTATTTTTGTATGATTTGTGGATCTTTTTGTTTGCAACACTGGCACAGAATGTTTATTTCCTTTTGACTGTATAATTTAATCTTATGCCTGTCACATTCTACCTCTGACCTGGTCTGCTACATTTCCATCTAACCTTGTTAAAGTCTCTCCTGAAAAGCACACTTCTTTAAACAATCTGAAAAGCCCCATTCTCTCTTCAAAAATCTGTTTGCTACACAATAATATAGAATAAAGTACCATGTGGGCAGCAAACTCTTTTGCAGAACCCTGTTCCTCATTGTTTTGAAGTCACTGTGGATTAATGCAAGTGAAGGGAGCAAAATAAATTCCCCTTCCCACAAAATAAAATGGCGACAGGAAACAAAAAAGTACAATAGTAGACCAAGCTGGATGTCTAAGCATCTCAGAAAGGCAATTAGAAGGAAGCACAGAGCCTACAAGGAGTGGAAAAGGGGAGGGATCAGCAAGGAAAGCTACCTTTTGGAGGTCAGAACATGTAGAGATAGAGTGAGAAAGGCAAAAAGTCAAGCTCAGCTGGACCTTGTGAAAGGAATTAAAACCAATAGTAAAAGGTTCTTTAGCAATATAAGTAGGAAGAAAACAAAGAAAAAAGAAGTGGGACTGTTAAAAACTGAAAATGGGGTGGAGATCAAGGATAATCTAGGAATGGTTGAATGTCTAAATAAATACTTTGCATCCGTTTTTAATGAGAGTGAAGATGAGCTGGGGGATAGACGTAGGGTAGCTAATGAGAATGAGGTCATAAAAGTGAAAATTACCATACCTGAGGTAGAAGCCAAACTTGAGCTGCTGGATGAGACTAAATCAGGGGTCTGGACAATCTTCATCCGAGGATATTAATGGAACTGGCTCATGAAATTGCCAGCCCGTTAGCAAAGATTTTTAAGGAATCTGTAAACTCCGGGGTTGTACCGTATGACTGGAGAATTGTTAATATAGTTCCTATTTTCAAGTAAGGGAATAAAAATGATCCGGGTAACAACAGGCCTGTTAGTTTGACCTCAATAGTATGCAAAGTCTTGGAGAAAATTTTGAAGGAGAAAGTACTTAAGGCTATAGAGGATAATGGTAACTGTGATAAAATACAACGTGGATTTACAAAAGGGAGATCGTGCCAGACCAACTTGATCTCCTTTTTTGAAAGGATAACAGAATTTTTAGATAAAGGGAATGCGGTGGACCAATTTACTTAGATTTCAGCAAGGCATTTTATTACTGACCTTGGCACAGAAAGTGGGAATATACTAATAAAGTTAGCTGATGACACTAAGTTGGAAATACGGGGAAGGATTGGGATACCATGCAAAAAGATCTGGATGACCTTGTAAACTGGAGTATCAGGAATAGGATGAAATGTAATAATGGAAAGTGCAAGGTCATGCATTTAGGGACAAATAGCAATCATTTCTCCTATAATGGGGGACACATCAGTTGGAACAGATTGAGGAGGAGAAGAATCTGGGAATATTGGTTGATCATAGGATGACTATGAGCCGCCAATGTGATATGACTGTGAAAAAAGCTAATGCGGTTCTAGGATGTATCAGGAGAGGTATTTCAAATAGAGATAGGGAGGTGTTGGTGACGCTGTACAAGGCAGTGGTGAGACCCCATCTGGAATATTGTGTGCAGTTCTGGTTCCCCATGTTTAAAAAGGATGAATTCAAATTGGAACAAGTGCAGAGAAGGTCTACAAAGATGGTCTGTGGAGTAGAAAACTTGCCTTATGAGAGGAGACTCAAGAAGCGTGGCTTGTTTAGCCTAACTAAAAGAAGGTTGAGAGGGGATATGATTGCTCTCTATAAATACATCAGAGGGATTAATTTCAGGGAGGGAGAGGAATTATTTGAGTACAGCACCAATGTGGACACTAGAACAAATGGTTATAAATTGGCCATCAAGATATTTAGTCTTGAAATTAGATGCAGGTTTCTAACCACTAGAGGAGTAAAGTTCTGCAATAGCCTTCCAAGGGGAGTTGTGGGGGCAAAAACCATAACTGCTTTCAAAACTGAGCTTGTTAAATGTATGGAGGGGATGGTATGATCAGATAGCCTATTTTAGAAATTAACTGAACTTTGGCTACGAGTGGTGGATATACAAGTGGCCTAAGAAGGGAGGGTACATGGGGTAGGTTCTGAGTTATTACAAATAACTTTTTCTTGGGTAACTGTTGAGACTTTCCCATGTGCTCAGGGTTTAACTGATCACCATATTTGGGGCTGGGAAGGAATTTTCCCCCAGCGCTGCTGGGCTCTGGTTTTTTTTTGCCTTCCTCTGTAGCAAGGGGCATGGCTCACCTACCGGTGAATTCTCTGTATCTTAAAGTCCTTAAATCATGATTTAAGGAGGTAAATAACTCAGTCATTGGTTAGTGGCCTATTGCTGGAGTGGGTGGGTGAGGTTTTGAGGCCTGCATTTTGCAGGAGGTCAGACTAGATGATCATATTGGTCCCTTCTGACCTTAAAGTACATGGCTATGTCTACACTGGCAAGTTAGTTTGAATTAAGGAATCTTAATTCAAACTAACTTAAGCCTTGGCTACACTAAGCTTTCATTAGTTCGAATTAAGGGCTTCCTTAATTTGAACTAATAAATGTGCTTATACTTTTCAAAGTAAGGGTTAATTTGAACTAGTTAGTTCGAATTAACTCAATGTGACCATGTTAGTTAGAACTAAGCACTTAGTTCGAACTAACCAGCACATTGAGCTCAATGCAATTGACTAATTGGAACTAAGCATGTGCCATGCATGGCATTTGCTTAGTTCAAACTAAAATTTGCTAATTCTAATTAAGTTAATTCGAACTAACTAAAATTAGTTTGAATTAATTAGTTTGAATTAACTAATTCGAACTAACTTTGGTAAGTGTAGACATAGCCTATGAGTCTATAATATGTCAAATGTTAAATAGGATGACCAGATTTCCCGATTTTACAGGGACAGTACCAATATTCAGTGCTTTTTCTTATGTGGTGCCTATTGCCCCCCACCTCGTGTGCCAATTTTTGCACATCTGCTATCTGATCACCCTATTGTTACAACAACTGCTTTTTACTGTATCCCATTTGTTACTTTTTGTCAATGTACACACTATTTATATTGAAAATCATCCAGAACTGGGACTTTAGGTGAAATCTTGGCTCAGCTGAAGACAATGGCAAAACTCTCTTTGATTTCAGTAAGACTATGCTTTCACCCCTTTTCTTTACCTTTTAGAAGAGCAACATAACATCCTATTGGAATAATAGAGCATATATTTTTTTCCAATAACATTTTTTATAATAATTTTAAAATATACCAACTTACTAAAAACTGTCCTTTTAATTTTACACAGAACTTGAACCCACACCAATCATTTCTAATAATTTTCAACATATTTTTATAACTATCACATTACAATTATTATAAATATTGCAATGATATTAAATTAATAATTTTGAGTTCATGTCTCAAATGTAATGTTTCTATAGTTCATAAACTCATGGATTCTAAGGTCAGAAGAGGCCAGTATGATCATCTAGTCTGACCCCCTGCACAATGCTGGCCACAAATCCTCACCCACCCACTCCTCTCTAAGCAATGACTGAGTTATTAAAGTCCTCAAATCATGATTTAAAGATTTTAAGAGACAGAGGATTTATCTAGTTTTGCTAGAGTTGAATAACTTTTTTTAAAAAAGATTTAATACAGATTTTAAGCTCATGTTAAATCACTGTGTCATATTTTTCTTCATTGTCACATTAACATATCCAAAGCATATCCTAAAACTTTTTTGAAGAGTCAGTGCTTGGTTAAATAAACCAACTTGTGCTAAGTCAGCAAAGAAAATGATTGTATTAAAGCTTAAAGAACTCCCATATTAAATCTCTATAGGTTACAAACAAATGAAACATTCCTAACAATAGGAAGCGATGTTAAAGACTTTCGTCTCTAATTGTGGAAGTCAGCTCATCCTTTACTAAACTGACTAAATGAGAGTTAGTAGAACAAGTGTTAGTAAAAATAATATAGGAACAGGTACGTGAATTTCAGTAATTTTACACAGAAGAAATCAAGAAAAATCATTTGGACCTGCCATTACTAACTTAGGGTGTGTCTTCAGTGATGGTGGCAAATTTGCCACTGTCAGTTTAAACTTTCTGATTGACTGATTGGGTCTGTGAAGACCCATTCAACCGATCAAGAAGTTGATCACTGAAGACCATCCTGGCAACTGGGTTAGCACTGATTCAAAGGGAGACACCTCCCTTCAACACAGAGCAGATGTGCCAGGACTAGGGAGGTCAGCATGCAGCATTTTAAATAACTTGTATATCTCTGTTTGACTGTCGCCAAAAAGGACAGGTGGTGTAGAGTGTAAACCTTCCCTCTGACTCATCCTGTCCAAACAAGGAGCTTGTAGAAACTGCTTCAAGTAGCGTTTGACATTTTTTAGAAAAAAAAAATATCTTACAGCTCTCAACAGATGCCAGAAGCCCCTCAATGTTTCCACAAATATTTTCAGAAGACACTTATTACTGTGGCACTTAAGTAGATTCAAAACATGGATGCAATTATTCTTTGCAATGCCTCTTTTCCCCACTATGAATCAGTTTGTAGGAGAACTTCACAGTTTCTTACCTATCTCCTGGCTGATAGGAAAGAGCAGGCAACTCCAGTTATTCTCTTTCCTAATCTGGCTTCTTAAAGGGGAAAGGAGGGGAAGATTCCAGTCTTTGCCATGATCCTGCCTCACCTCCCCGCCATACTGGCTAATGGGCTATTTCAATTCTATTCATTCCAAAATGGCTCTGTGGAATCTCTGTGGATCTTTAACAGTAGGCAGAGAAGGTAAAAGCTTTGTTTATTGTTGTTTTTTCATTGGGTTAGTTATAGCCATGTAAATAAACTCTAACATTTAGTTCATGCTATCAGATGATAGTGTTCTAGACACAATGGGTATGTCTACACTTGCAACTTAAGTTTACTTAAGGATGCTTAAGTCGATCTACAGAACATCATGTCCACACCTGGCTTTCATTATGTCAATTTAAGCGCTTCCTTAAGTCAACTTAGTAACTCCCCTTCTTTAGGTCGACTTAACGCTTAAGTTGACCTGTTAAGTTGACCTAAAGCCAGTGTGGATGCCCTAGGTCGGCCTAATTGGCTAAGTTGACCTAGACCTGGGGAGAAGAGATCCAGGGGTCGGGGAAGGCAGGGGTCGGGGAAGGAAGCTGCGGCTTGGGGGAGCCATGGCTGGGGAGAAGGGGGCTGTGGCTCCCCTGGACAAGGGAGCTGCGGCTCCTTGTCCCCTGAGCTGCGGCTCCCCACGGCCAGGAGCTACGACTCCCTTCTCCCCTGCCTGAACTCCCCCAGCCCCAGCTCTCCTCCGTCAGCCTAGTACCTGCGAGTGTGGACGCAGGCAGTTGACTTAAGTTTTTAGTGTAGAGGCTGTAAGTCAACTTAACAAGGTTGACTTTAAGTCAACCTTGTTAAGTCGACTTAACAGAGTTGACTTAGCTTTTTTACTGTAGACATACCCAATGAGTAAAGAACTGATCCACCTAGACTGACACTTGCATATTGAATAGGATGGGAGCAGAGAATGATCCAGCCTGTATGGAATTCAGATTCAGTTTTTGTCTTCCAGTGTGTGGCTTGTGCTTCATAGGAGCAATACTGTTTTCTGCCATTCAGTTAAGATAATTTTTCTTCATTGTGTCATTTTCTCAGCTTGGCTTTTCAATATGATAAATTATTTGTCAATATACTATAATGTCACTGTAAAGGGAAATCCAAGGTCTGCAGGACTTTATTATATTTTATTAGTAGCAATAAGAGCAACTCATTTTGATTCCAAGAAGTAGGCAATGAACAGATGTTAAAGCTTGCACCCCAAGGGAATTATAAGAAAGAAGCAATTAACACATAAAAATATAATGAAAGTCCTCAAATAGTATGCCAGTATGCTGCTAAAGTGAGATTTGTTGAAATGAGTGCACCGATAATCCCTTGTCAAGTGCTATTCAAAGGTTTCAACCTAAGTTGGTTGAATTGCTAGGTAATTTTCCAGGAAATATAATTGTCCAGACTATACTAATGTTCAGACTAATCATATAGGAATTAACTGGATTCTACTGGGAACACCTATAGAACGGGTTGTAATGCAAACCCTAAATTTGTGTATAAGGGGGTAATTCTTTTTTTTTAAATAAAATGTGCTCTAATACACACAGAATAGCACAGTACTTAAGTAGGAAAGTACCTGAAGACGAGCATAAGTGCAGAATTTACAAACAAATAGATTTATTGTGTGCACAAATGTGGTACACAACAGTGTTGAAAAGATAGCAAATGTGGACTTCAAGTTTCAAAGCTAGTCTAGGCCAGCAAAACAAACAAGGAGTCTGGTGGCACTTTTAAAGACTAACACATTTATTTATTGCATGAGCTTTCATGGGAAAAAATCCTATTTTGTCAGATACTAGAAGAACCAGACTCCTTGCTTGTTCAAATGCAGACTGAAACTCAAAGCCCAACTGTATAGAACAATGATGTACTCCATCAATGATGTCACAGAAGCATGAGAAATAAAAACACGCCAGGTTCATTTCCTCCAGAGGTTTGAGATGTGTATCGTCTCGTCATAAGAGGAGTTATACAAAGAGATATTCGGGAGTGGCCAAACTTATTGACTACATAGAGACCCTGCTGGGCAGAGTCAGCTAACACCACCAATTTGCCAAAGGGAAGAAGCTCTGAGCAGTCTCACCCCAGTCTATTAGGCAAAGAACTAGGGAGCAATGGGGACTCTGCAAGCTGCACTTTAACTATAAAACAGCCATCTGCAGCTTATGAGTCATAGTTTGATCACCCTGAGATACATTTTTAAAAAATAGTATTAGGATGGAAGACATAATCCATGATATAGCTAGCAAAATACAGTATATGTTATTTTGCTGATTCAGACTCGTACACAGGATGAATGAAGGGAACTTGTTGTTTTCTACAGACTTTTTTATCACTAGTTAGTGCCCTTAAAGCACAATCCAACACTGGGAGCAGTGCAGAGCTGTACCTAGTCAATCTATAAACTACCATGGACTGGGGAAAGTATGGACATGCTTTCTTCTGCCACTTTGGGTCATTGTACAATTGAAGCAGAACCAGTATCTTTCAACAACAAATGGAGAGTATTCAGGGTGAAAGCTCATTTTAGCACCCATCGGACTCAATCTACTGTAGAAATGTTTTATAAATCCTACCTTTGGCTATGTCTACACTAGAAAAAGTTAGGTCAACTTTGTTAAGTTGACTTACTAAGGTCGACTTTAAGTCAACTTAAAGCTGACCTTATTAAGTCGACTTAACAAAGTGGACTAAGTCGACTTAACTTTAAGTCGACTTAGTCCACTTTATTAAGACAACCTAACCACCCTTAAGTCAACTTAAGGGTTACTACACGTCCACACCATCCTTAAGTTGCCTTAAGGATTCGACTTAAGGCTTAAGTCGACCTAATGGGTGGTTCTTATTAAGTTGACTTAAGCTTTCATTAAATCGACTTAAGGAATGTCTGAAGTCAACTTAATGCAAGTCTGGTATAGACAGGGAATAATATAGGTCAACTTAAGCTTCCTTAAGTCGACCGAAATTACTAGTGTAGACATAGGCTTTGATTTTTCAGGGAATTCTATTCAATAGGATATGTTGTCAAGGGAAATACTTGGGAGACATCAAAAAAGAAAAGTGTGTAAAAACCTTAAGTAAATACCAACATTTTAAGCTGAGAGTGAACTACAGAAGATCACACTATGAAGGAGACATAACTTATATTACCTGGGAACTAGCACTCCCCACCCCCATTATCATGTTTTCAGTATAATATTTATAGACATGTCTAAAGGCTTCCTTTTAAAAAGGGCTAATCCTACAGAATAGTTAAAAAAGAAACCATACATATGTACGATTTTTGCGGTATTTCCCCACTGTAAGGCTACACTAAGCAAATGGCTCCTCATTCTTATTGTACTTTTTTTTTCTATATTCATTTTTTAGCAGGCCCACGTGACTTTATTTTGTACTTCTTATGACAGCAAGACTTCTTTGATCCACATTTTGTGACTGTCTAATGACCAGCAGGTATAAGAAATGTGCCTGCCGTTATTCAGAGTCTGAAAAGTTTTATTCATAATTGGATCCCCAGACACCAAGGGGCTGGATTCCAATGTAATTTACACTGGTGAAAATCAGGAGTAATTTTATCAAAGCTAACTGGAGATAAATTAATTGAAAAGCTAATGACTATACATGGATTTTTTTAGTTTGGTTTATTTCTTAAATTTAATCTAAGTCAAATATTATCCTTTCTTTGTTCTATGTAAATTAAAACTAAACTTTTAAGACTATGAAATCTTTCTTGCTGTTTCTGTGCTGTAATTTCCCCTTTTCTTTCACTATTGAAGTAGATAGTAAACTCTGCATCTTCTATAGATTTCACATATACATTATATATGTGGCTCTAATCAGTCAACTGGATTGATTTTAGAAAAGGGATACATAACAAGATAACAAGTTTTTTTTGTTTTTGTTTTTTTTTCATAATCCCAATTTATATAATAGTTTTATCAAGAACAAGGGAAATGCCATGGAAATATGGGCATTTCTCACTTGGTCATCTTTGAAGACTTAGCAACAATGAATAAATAAATTAAATGTACCTAGAAAATATTGGGTATCTCACGGTAGGAGAAGGAGTGTTTTGAGGATTGAAATTGAAATGAATATTTTGCTTTTTCTTTCTTTCAGATATAGGCGTCAGAGTGCATTTGCTGTCATGATAACAAACAATGCTTTTGGAAGGTAATACTTATGGGATTTACATTATTCTTACTATGCTGATAGGCTAGTATTGTGATTCCCTGAGGCACTGCTACCAGACAGCTGTTTGGAGTATTCATAATGTATGCTCTATAAATCAGTACTTTTACAGTGCTGCACATGGCATATGCTTCTTCTGCAATGCTGAAAATAAGGGTACACTTTTCTCTCTCTTTTTTTTTCTTTGTTAGTGACATGATGGTGAGGAAGTTAAATGGTACATTATTTATTTGGTTCCTCAATGCTGAGACTAAGGATTTCAAATAAATAACACCTGTGCACTGGGTGAAAGACACAATAAAAAAAGCAAATTTTCATATGCTCTGCTCTGTGTAAGTGGGCTGAGTCAAAATATGCAAAGCTACCTTAATGATAGGCTACTTCCAGAGATATGTGTTATTTACCTTCGACATATGTGGTCTCTATTTGTATTCCATATATAGATTCACATATGTACCATGTTCCTGAGACTGGAAAACCTTGTGAATAATTTGCCAGGTTATATGGTCCCAGGGAGTAAACTGATGAGCCATTAAGGATACAATGGTTGTATTCTTTATGTCCTCATCAGGATACTCCCTGGGACCATTCTACCTGGAAAATTCCTAAACATTAAGGAGACAATGGTTGTTCACACCCTCCCGTCTAAGACATTTCTCCAGAATGACACAAGTTAAAGTATGGATATAACATCAAATTCTTAACTTCTAATCAAAATAGAATTCCTAGACATAAACTATATAATCATTCCCAGCAAATGACTACCTTTCTATTGATACCAAACATGACATAGTTCCTATGGATTATAGCATTTATGAGATATCCATAGAAAACAATATCATAAATGCTTCCCTAAATCCAGACAGTGTCACACACAGGGATCTGCCCTGCCAGGGTCCCTGTCCCCCTTTGCCCCATTGTACACAGGGGGTGCTCCCCCCCCACCACCGTGGACCTGCCCAAGGTCCCCCTAGCCCCAGAAAGTTGACCTAGAGTATCCAGTGTGGATGCTGTAGGTCGACTTTGTAAGTTCCCCTTTAAGTCGACTTTAATTTTAAGTGTAGACACACTAAGTCGACTTAACTAAGCCGACTTAAAGTTGACTTAGTTAAGTCGACTTAGTTAAAGTCGACTTAAAAGTGCAAGTGTAGACATAGCCCAAGTGACTTATCAGGCTGTTCACATTCTGAAATCTGTCCATGAGGAGGTAGATAGTTCTTGAGGTTGATTCAAGTATTGTTTCCATGAAATCTTTAGTCTGCCTTAGAGTTAGGGTGGATTCTCCACATTTTACAGATTCTCAAATACGCCAGAGAGCAAGGTCAGATAGCCACCAAATATCCCATCTGGATATGCCTGCTAGGAACCAGTCATTGGGTACGGGAAGAGATTATAGCTGTTTTATCTCATCTGTGTCGCCAACACTGAGAACTTTATGAAGACCTTCCAGCCCAACCAGGAGTACTCTGAACTGTAACAAAAAGGTTTGGGGTTGATATCAGTGATGATTTGGAAACATCAAATATCCTGTCAAAAGTAACCCTTTGCCAGTAGACGAGGCTAGAAGACAACAGGCAAGATTGATGAGGGTGTATACTTTGGTCTTTGCATCTTCTGTTTCATGTGGTCATAAGTGGTAGGAAGGCTGTGGGAGAAGCCTTGGTTTATACATCTGCTGATGATGATTTTCCTTCAATGCTGGGATACTGTGCCAGAGACGTGAACAAGCGACAGTTTGCAAAGACTCATTTGTCTTCTCATTAAAGAAATTAGATTGTTAAAAAGTAAGTTTTCCTTGGTGTTCGAAATCTCTCTGGGGAACACCAAACTATTAAGGGAGCATTACTAGTGTAGTTTCTATGATTCTTGATGCAGTATCAGCTAAATCCACTGAGGCTTGAAGCAAAGTCTTTGCCAGAAGTCCACCCTCATCAATAAGCACTTAGAATTGGCCTTAATCCTCTTTTAAACTACAGAAACTTGGAGTAGCTCCTAAAATTGTACTTTTGTAATAGGTCCTGGCAATTAGCAATTGCAAACTTGAGGCTGGTGGATGAGAATACTTTCTTTCCAAGGAGGCAAAGGTGTTTAGTTCCAAGACAGGGTGGTCTTGAGATGTTGCTGCCTGGATTTTTCTATATTGTGAGAAGATACAAAGTATAATTTTTCAGTTTTTTTAACATAGGGTTGCATGATGCAAGTGTGTGCCAGATTACTCTAGCTGGTTGCATGATGGCCTTGATTACTGAAAGAGCCACTCAATTGGGACCAGTGGGCTGCAGGAGGTGCACAAGTTTCTGCTGTGTATGTTAGACTTCCTCAAGTGGGATCTGAAGTTTAGTAAGTAACTTCTGTATGAGTCTAGTGGTCATTAGTTGAGGAAGAGGTGATAGCCTCACTATGGCTATGTCTACACTTGTAAATTTAGGTCAACTTTAGCTAAGTCGACTTAACTAAGTTAAGTCAACTTAGCATGTCTACACGTAAATTTAAAGTCGACTTTGGGGGGAACTTACAAAGTCGACCTAGAGCATCCACACTGGACGCCTAGGTTGACTTCTAAGGGGACCTAGGGCAGGTCCATGAGGGCAGTGGGGGCACCCCTTGCCCAGTGCCAGGGGACTCAGCATTTGCCCCATTGTACCTGGGTACAATGGGGCAAAGGGGGACAAGGACCCTGGCAGAGCATAGGGGCAGGGTGGGCAGGGATCTGCCCTTCCCTGTGGGGGGGGGGGGCATGCCAGGATCTCCCTGTGCTCCCCCACCCCCGACAGGGAGGACAGTGGGGGAGTCTTGGAGTAGCCCTAAGTCAACTTAGGGCTACTCCAGGTCTACACTGGCCTAAGTCGACTTTAAAAAGTCGACTTTCAGCTTAAGTCGAAGTAAAATGAGGTTTAATAAAGTCAATTTAATTTTCATTAAGTCGACTTTATTTTCCTTAAGTTGACTTAAGCAACTTGCTTAAGTCGACTTAAGGAAACTGTAGTGTAGATGCAGGGTAAATTAAGTTGATTTAAGCAAGCTTAAGTCAACTTAATTTCAAGTGTAGATGCACCCTAAGGGTGAATCTACACTGGCAAGTTAGGTCGACTTAAGGACACTTAAGTCAACCTAAACAAAGCCGCACCCACACTGGGCTTTTCTTAAGTTGATTTAAGCATTTCCTTAAGTTGACTTAATAACACCTCCTTTTAGGTCAACGTAAGCCTTAAGTCGACTCCTGAAGTAGACTTAAGGCCAGTGTAGACAGGGATTAACACTAAGTCAACTTTATTAAGTCAACTTAAAGCCAATATAATGGGTATCTCTACTATTAAGTCAACTTAACAAAATCAAATTAAAGTGTAGCCAATTTGTTAAGTCGACTTAGCTTTGTAAGTGTAGACATAGCCTGAATGAGGAGGAAGATGTGCCTAACTGTACCATCAGTACCAGCAGATCCAGTTTGATGTCGTTTTCTTCTGCATATTCAGATGGAACCAGTTGTTGTTGCCTATGGGAAGAAGTTCTCACAGATCTAGGATGCTATGCATATGGATCTAATGGACTCCCTTAAGCCCAATATAATGTTTGAAGATTGAGGAGAAACTGATTTGGTACCAGCAATACCTTGAAGGGTAAATATGTCTGTGTTGAGGGCATCTCAAAAACAATCTAGAAAGCCTAATTGAACTAGCTTTTTTTGTGGAAGTGACAGTTTTCACTGGACATTGGAGCCAGCCAAAAAAAAAAAAAATTGGTCCAGGTTCCATCAACAGTACGACCAGTGCCGGTGGATGGAGGCTCTGAGTTGTACATAGAGTCAGGGAGTAGCAATCTTTCCCTCAGTTAATTCCTCTTCTGGAGTCAAAATATCCTTCAGAAGGACTGGATCTGAAAGCATAGGATACTATGAGCAGTGGTTAAAGTATAATTTGACGGGCCCCGGATCCCTCCTAATCCCCGGGCCTCCTTCCTGTATTGTCTGGGCCCTGTTCATGCAAGCTCCAGCCCAGATAGGCATTTCCAACCACTTCTCAGTACCATATGCCTATGGGAAGAAGTTCCATAAACATATTTATAATTTTATATCGTGTTTATGTCTATATCAATTATTGTCACAAACTAGTAAACACTGCATAACACAATAAGTATTGTGATCTTTATATTCCCGATATACACATTTCACTTCATTAAACGCAATGCCAAACTCGGAACACAAAAATTTTAGGTCATTTTCACCAAATTCCAGTGACAGCTCTGTAGTGAAACATGATGGGTCAAGTGCTTCAGCAGCACTGGTTAGACATTTTTCTGAGTTTGGCAACAATCTAGCATTCATACAGACCACTAAGGCCTGGTAAAACTGACATTTAGAAATTTCAATGTGCTTGCCAGCAATCACAGACATTTTTACACATACACCTTTAAAGCAACCTGCAGCAATTGCCTCGCAAGCCTCTCGGTAGAACTCTGAATCACACTCTCTGCAAGCTATAAACACCTTACTGCCTAACATGACAGAGGCTCCATCTACACCTAAACCAATCCAATTATCCTTGAAAAATTCCTCCATGAACCCATGTGCTGTCAAACATCGCAGCAAAGCTAATACTATGCCATCAGCAGCAGCAGCAGTAGCATCGCTGCCTAATTCAACCAGATCAAGAGAAAATGAACCAGGACCAATTTTTGCATCAAAAGTTATGTGCAAGTAAATGACAAGACAAGAAATTTTACTTAAACTTTTACTCATCATTAAAACAGAAATTTGATATTGCTAAGAAATGACACTAAAACACAAACTATGTTTCATCTCCACAGATATACGGTCTATTATGCCAGCACAAACAACATTGCTATGCAAAACATGACCCATATCAACACCATTTAACTGCTGTAAAGTGATAGGGTCTGGATGGTGAGTGACCACCACCCAAATAAAAGATGTAAAATGCATGCTAACTTAATAACACTATTTAGGACAAGGGTCCCAAACTCAAATCTCCACGAGGGCCAAATGAGGACTAGGATATTGGCCCGAGGGCCACGTCACTGAAACCTTTTCAAACAAGGAATTATTAGAACTAGAGACAGCACTGCTGGATAGCCTTAGGACATCTTTCTAGGGGCCTGAACAAAACACACATTTACTTTTAGAATTGCTTCCATTCAAGATCCAAAGGGGTAGCTATGTTAGTCTAGATCAGCCAAACAAACAAGGAGTCCTGTGGCACTTTAAAAGACTAACAAATTTACAAATTAATGTGTTAGTCTTTAGATGTGCCACAAGACTCCTTGATGCTCCCCCCCCCCCCCCCCATTCAAGATAGCGGTATCATTAGAAAGACAGAGAGAAAGCAAATAAACACACTTAAAATTTTACATTATAAATCAGTAGTTCCCAAACTTTTTGGTTGAGGACCCAAAACACAGATTTTAAACCCTGAAGGGCCAGCAGTTTATTTAGTTAAAATTAAATTAAAAATTAAGTAATTGAATTAAAATGTACTGTAATTAAAATTAATTATTTTAAATTTTGATTAATTAAATTTGAATTAATTTTAATTGAAATTTTAGAAAGGTTTTTGATTAAAAGTAATTTTTAAAGGTTTTTTTTTTAAATAAAAGAAATAGAAAGAAAGGGCTGTATGCATCCCGAGGACCGGAGGGGAGACCAGCAGCTACAGCCCGGCTCCCAGCTGCTGGACCGGGCAGGCTCGGCTGAGGTAGGCCCCCCAGCATGGAGGCCCCTTGGGAACTCTCCCCATGTCCCCTTAGAGCCCCTGAAGCCGAGTCCTGTCCCGGCCTGGGCACCCCCCGGCCTTCCCATTCCCTGCCTGGCCCTCTCGTTCCCGCCAGCTCCCCATCCCGCCAGCTCCACGGTCCCCACCCGGCCCCGCCGTTCCCCCCGGGTCCCTGTCCGGCCCTGCCGTTCCCCCCGGATCCTGGCCCGCCCCAGCCATTCCCCCTGGCTCTCGGCCCGCCCCAGCCATTCACCCCGGCTCCCTGCCCGGCCCCACCGTTCCCCCCGGCTCCCAGTTCAGCCCCACTGTTCCCTGCCTGCTCTCTGTCCAGCCCCGCCGTTCCCCATGTCCGGCCCCACCATTCTCCCCGGCTCCCTGCCTGGCCCAACCGTTCCCCATGCCCAGCCCAGCTGTTCCCCCCCAACTCCCTGCCCAGCCCCGTTGTTCCCCATGCCCAGCCCGGCCATTCGCCCCGGCTCCTGGCCCGGACCCGCCGTTCCCCACCTGCTCCCTGTCCGGCCCCGCAGGCTCCCTGGCCCTCCCATTCCCCGGACTACCCCCATTGCCTGGCTGGAGCTGCAGGGGTGTTCAGTTGCTGCTTGGCCAGGCCTCTCCCGCCCTGAGCACACTCTGTCTGAGCGTGCTCAGAGCAGGAGATTTGAAACTTCCTATCCTGGTCAGGCCTGGCCACTGTTCCCAGCTGACTAGCCAGCTTCAGAGCAGGGCAGAACGTGCATTCCACCAGAGTTTTCTCTTCTTCTGGGCCCCGGAACGCTGGCCTGGCAAATTTGGGGGCCCCGGAATGCCGTTCCGGAGCGTTCCGGCATACTTTAACCCCTGACTATGAGTATGAGAGGAATCCTCCAGGGAGGTATAAGTCTCAGTCCATCTGGAGTAGAAGTAGTCCTGGAAGTAAGTATTATCAGATCCAGTGCAGCCCATTCACTTAGTGGATAGTTGGTCCTTTTAGGATCAGGCCAGAGACATCAGAAAAGAAGAATCCCACGTGGAGCTCTTGGCTGGTGATGATGATGAATCTTTTGTTTACTAGGTAGTGACTGAATCAGTATCAAGGAATCCTTCATCCTATCTGTATTATTCTCATTGTCAGGAAATGTATGCACACCAACATAATTTAGGATGCAAGTGCAAGAATTCACCCAATTTAGAAGGAGTCAAGAAAGGATTCTTGTTGGATTAGACCTGGGAAGGGCATCTGTTCTTTTGTTTGAGAGGAGTACCCCTTACTCTCAGGAGAAGCCTGAGACAACAGGTCTTTAGATTTATCAAGAGCAGTCTTAGCTCCAGAGCTTTGAGCAGCTCCCCTCTAAGACTGAAGTCAATGCCCAGCTAGGTCTCCCTGGACTGGATCTGATTAATGTCTCATGGTTCTCTCCATGAAGTATGTCCTCAGTTGAAGCTCTCATCCCTCTCAGGTCTGGGAAGGGAAGCATCAGATAATGTACTTGGCAGAGAAGTGTGCCTTCCAATGGCAGCAAAGGCAGCAGTGATCATCATCAATGACTGAAAAGGAGAAGGGGCAGAAGGCACTGTCCCTAAACCCAGGGACTTTGGGAATAGTCCTCTTGATGAGTAAAATAAAATGAAGAGGATCCCAGAGGCAATGAGAAATTAATCTACATTACTAAAACATTACTAAATCCACTATATATAATTATGTTTGCAGACCAGGAGGACAGTGCATAGAGTTTAGGAAATAGAATATTCTAACTCAGGCCCAGTAGTGATAAAAGAGATAGTTGGTCTGCACCATCCTTTGTACCATCAGTATTGAGCACAAGTTGATGAAGGCAGCAGGCAAGAACAAACTTCACAAGAATTTTGAATCTCAGGAATGTGGTGCATATACATTTCCCATAAGAACTATGCATAGGAACCAGTACTGACAGATCAAGTTTTGATTCACTATTCTGAAGGCTTTAGCACCCAGTGTGAAGTGTTATACCTGAAGGTATGAAGTTTCCAAGCCAATTCTAACAGAAAATCAGAGTCCTGGATATCTGTTTTTCTTTGGTTTATGTTAAGATTTAGAATATCCCTGGGCCATATCAATGGGAAACACTGTCCTTTCACTGTACTGTCAATAAGTTTTGTTCCTATATCACAACTTAATATTTAAAATCTCCTGATTATGTAGAGAGTATTTAGAAGCCAGGATATGATAGTAGCTTGATGATCACGTAATATGACTGTAATTAGCAGGGCAGCACATTAATAGGAAAGCAACTGACTGATGAGTCATTGTCACACAATAAATATAACAGGAACTATAATTTTAGTTTTCTAAAGTGGTGCTTCTGCCAGTATATTAAAACTAGAATATTGTGAGATAATGGACACTTTAAGTATTTTGCATAAACTATTTTGAAATGTGAATAGAAATGAATATTATTGTAAAGTATTAATTGTCTTGTTTCTATTGCAAACCATCCACAAAATCAGATTCAACAGTTAGAATTCTGAGTGGTATTTGTAATGGAGCAGCTATGGGTTAATAATGAAGTAATCGATTTAAAAAGAATAATAACTGTTTTCCATTTTTATTGCTGCCATTTACATTAATATTTTGAAGCCTGACAAAAATATCAGTGAAACAGAGAGAGAGAAAGAGGTAAACCCATGCATAAAAAGAACATTTCCAATTATTTTTTATTTTAACACACACACACACAAAATTGAAATCCAATATTAAGAATCTACATTCAAAAGTTATGGGAAATGGTCACAAGAAATGTAAATGTTGGTGCTCAAATAGCAAAATCAATTTCTGTATTGTAAAGCCACTATTATGTGTTCTGTTTTCTTATTTTGTAGTTAATATCATCATTGATAATTATTATTATTAATGCATCCAAAAAGGTGCTAGGCACTCAACTGAAGAAATAAAACAGTCCTTACCCTACATTGTTTATAATCTAACATTGAACACGATGCAATGTGTGGAGACAAATAGTAGAGTGGGACTGGAAAAAGGGCACATGCAGGTCAGTAATATTATGTAGACAAATTCCAAAGGGGTAGCCATGTTAGTCTAGGTCAGCAAAACAAACAAGGCATCCTGTGGCACTTTTTTAAAGACTGACAAATTTATTTATTGCCTTCAAAGCAATCTTCAAAGCATCTGACGAAGTGGGAATTTCTCCCACGAAAGCTCAGGTGATAAATAAATTTGTTAGTCTTTAAAAGTGACATAGGACTCATTAATATTATGTAGTCACATATGGCTGTTATGTATGCTTGATGCTAATTCCATTAAATGAATTTGTATCTGTCACTACACATATTCCCCAGCACTGGGAGTATTAAAATTTATGATGATTTTTATATTCAAAAAACAGTATTCAAAAATCATGCGTTGGGAATGATTTTCTGATTTAACCAGAAAAATAAAATGGAGGGTTTTGATCCCACTCTGGCTACACAGAAGTTAAGAAGTCCATGGGCGTGGCAACCAGTAGGAAGGAGCTGCAGGATAGCCAGGGAAGGAGCTGCAGGATAGCCAGAGTCCAGGAGCCCAGTATAAAAGGGAGGTGCCAGGGATGTTTCCACTATCTTGAAGGAATCAGAGGGTCAGGCCAGAGAAGTGGCTGGTGGCTAGGATTGAGTGGATCTGAGGCCCTGATACAAGGGAGGCCGAGGTACTGCGGGACTGAGGGGAAGTGGCCCTGAGACAATGGGCTTGCCTACACGAGCACCGTATTGCGCATCAAAAAACATTACCGCGTGTTAACAAGCAAACCGTACATACGTGAAACGTTGTTGCTGTGCACTAAGGGCCTTGTTGATGCGCATTCCAACAACCACTCCGACGAGAGTGTTAACAGCT
>ML685903.1:5263838-5304449 GCA_007922175.1 Pelusios castaneus
TGAATGCTCCTTTGCGAAAGAAAGAGCACGTGTGTACATGAGAAAGCGCAATACTTATTGCGCTTTACTTGTCCCGCAATAAGTTATTGCGGGACAAGTTTTCTCGTGTAGACATAGCCAATGTTACAGAGTTGGGGGAAGAGGCAGAACACTGCAAATAGAGTCCCTGGGCCAGGGCCCAAAGTAGTGAGTGGGCCTGGGTCCTCCCCACTTCCAGTAGACCAACAATAGAATCGTGGTGGACTGCAGTGGCTGCTGAAGCAAGTGGCAGAATTGAACTGTCAAATCCCCTGGAAGAGGCGGAACCCAGGTTGTGGCTCAGCTGGAGGGCTGAGGCCAGAGAAAGATTTCGTGAGTCTAGACAGAGCTGAGAGAGCCTACCCAGGAATGTTGAAGTGACAGAGTGTAACACATATGCCTAAAACAGGCTATCACTTTAAGAGACCTATTCAGGGTGGGTTACTGTTGTTGGGCAGATTAGCTGTCCAGAACCAGAAATTTCTGGAAACAGTGAGTAGTAGCATTTGAGCATGCTTCACAGGGTTTCCTCCTGGTGTGGCCAGATCACATGAGACCGAGCTGCAGACAGGAGACGAGTTGCATGAGAAGAGCCCACGTGTTCTGTTTCAAGGAGAGAAGCTGAGCCAGGATTGGAGAGCAAGATGTTTTCTCCCTCCTATGGAAACTTTTGCAGCAGAGTTTGTACACATATGTATGTGACTGAGGGCTGGTTAACCCGTAAGCTGACTGAATGGTGCTGGTTCAGGAGGAGAAAGAAAAGCCTGCAAGGAATTCTGCTGAAGATTCTTGCAACCAAAGAAGAAGAGGATAGCTACTTCTTTCCACTCAAACCTTTAGACTTGATCAAAGACTGTAGCTGAGATTTGGGTGAACTCCACCTGGACTTTGGGACTCTGGGATATCTTTCTCATGGTATTTCTGTGGGGATGGCTCTGTTTAACTTCATTTTGTTTTCTTAGGATAAGATTTATTCGGTTAGTAGGTAATAAAGTTCATTGTTATATTTGTTCTTAGTAGTATTTTAATGTGGGCTGGCAACTTTGAGCAATCAAAAACCTTATAGACTAGATCCTGAATCTCCAGTTGCTTTCTCCATAGGAATTGAGGTTTATTTCTGTTAGGAACTGGAAAGGGGCTTGAATGAATTTTAGCCCACCCAAAGCTTACAAGAGCACAGGCTATGGATGGAGGTATCCACTTGAGTTATTCCCCCAAATACAAACAGGAAGTGCCCATCTGGTAGAGAGTACTGCCAACCTGTCACAGCATCTAATACCTACAACATGATTGGCAGCTGTCTAATTCCAATTTTCCAATTTCTACAATTTTCTGATTTTTGTGGTTATCAAGAATACAGGCAAATAAGACTAAAAACATATTAACTATTATAAAAAATCACTGGTATTTGAGAAAGGTTGGGCAAAATGTTTACATTCAGAGTCCAACTGCTCTAGGATCACCAATAGTTTTCAGGCATAAGAAGGGATTCTGTTCGGGTGCCTATCATCTTTCTCTTTATCTCACTTCTTTTCTTAAAGAGAACTTTCACTGAAAGAAGAAAAAGAAAAAGAAAAAGGATGTCTAAAATTTTGAGTAGGAAGAAACAATAGAATTTGGATGCTGCTTCCACATGTGAGGCATCATTTATAGTTTCTTCTGCCTTCTTCTTTCACAAATGTGCTCACAAAACTTTGTGGAATATCAGATATCCTTTAGAACAGTGGTTTTCAAACATTTTTCCTCTGGACTTAGTTGGAAAAAACCCCCAAACATTCATGCCCGCGACCCAACAATTACATCTTTGAGCAATGCATTCCAGTCTTTTGACAGCAGCAGCAGGGGTGCCATGACCCAATGCCTGAGGGTCTGCAACCCAGTACTGGATAGCAACCCTAAGTTTGAAAACTACTGCTTTAGAAAATAGATAGAGATACACAATCATAAGAAATTCATGTTTCCTGAGAGATCTGTTTCTGAAAACTATTTGAAAGTATTCACCTCCCAACAGGGCTGGTATTCTCCCATCACTGC
The DNA here is from genome assembly GCA_007922175.1 of Pelusios castaneus. Classification (NCBI taxonomy): domain Eukaryota; kingdom Metazoa; phylum Chordata; order Testudines; family Pelomedusidae; genus Pelusios; species Pelusios castaneus. The sequence continues at coordinate 5,265,891 of ML685903.1, forward strand.
CCCTTTCCCTTATTTCTCAAGTGTTTTTTTTCCCCCCATTTTGAAATAAGCAGAGAATTTGGAACTGATATTTGTAGATAGGTATTAGTTTCTCGGTATATTGAACAGGAAACCACTTAAATACTATATTCATAAGCACAAGGCTAAAACCCTAAAATTGATAGATGGTTCATCATAGCATATTTTCCACGAAGTACACAATTTGGAATTTGCAATGAAATTTCATTCAGACCAATTTAATTAACCAGAAAATTTTCTATGTCACATTTTAAAAGTGTGTGTTTTCACATAGAACGGTATAATTGGATGTATAGTGTATATCTCAAGTCTGTTCTACACTACCAGCCAAATTTGGTGGCAGTCAACAAGAGCTATGGAAGCTATGCAGAGAAGGGCAAAACTACCATCGACTTAACTTCCCTTACTGTCTCCACTGCACTGCACCAATGGGAAATGTGTTCTTGTCAACCCACTGTTACGCTTTTTTTGGAGGTGGTTTTATTAGATTGATTTCTGGATCGATTGAGTGTGTCTCCATTACCACTTAATCGAAAAATTGATCTGAAGGCAGCAAATTTGCTTCCTTCAGTGTAATGTAGCTTCACTGTTAAATGCCAGTTCATGTTGAACTTACACAGGTTCTAGATGTGAGTTCACCATTGAATACTTGAATTTGTCCAAATGCCATTATGCGTTGAATTTAGCTGTTTTGTTGCTATTAATTTTACTGTTGTATTTTTCTTTTTTCTATTTTAAAGAGAGCTGTCCCTTTTATAGAGCAATGAGGGGCAGTTGATAGTAGAGTGAATGTTTACAGGAGCATTGTGGTAGATTTTGGCTGTGTTTCCAGAGAGTGGAAAACCTAGTATAATCTCCAGAAGAGATTTAATAAACATGTTTTAAGAATTAGAATTTTTTTGTGGGTGTCGGTGGAGCTGTAAAATTAGCATTTACTGGGAAGTTTGGGTGCTTCAGGCAATGGCTAATGAGCTAGATGTCCTTTCACCTGTGTAGCTCAGTTGGTGTCCATCCCAGCTGATTAGAGATTAAAAATTGTTCCCATTTAATCCATTTTGTTGGCCCTTACAGCAGAGAAGTTTGAGTTTGAGCTCCCACATCACAAACTTGATACCAGATTTTGCACTAATTGGCAGACTCAGCAGAGAGGCCAAGAACTATGGACCTAGGAGAATGAACTTCCCCTGCAATTTCCTCCCTCCCCTCACTGGCTCTATCAGGCTTGAGCTGTGCTGGGAGGTCACTGTATGAGAAACATTTTCTGCTGCAGACTGCAAGTAAATAGAAGAATCAGTTCACTAGGACTGTTAAAACTGTGCCTTTCACCATGACTAAATCCATACAATTATTTTAAAATTGAATTTTATAGTTAAGCTGCATTGTGAATGGGATAAGAAATGTTTTCATTATTCATCTATAGAATAAGGATCCAAATACGTAACTGGGATCTTTAGGAACTATCACAGTACAAATACATAAATAATAGTGGTTGTTATTTTTGCAGATGTGCTAATAAACTCTTTAAATCATTGGCTTAAATTTTAGATCACTTAGACCTGCACAATCTACACTGACATGGTACCCAATTGTTTGGCTGAAAAATACAGTGGAAAACAATCGTCTAACCTAGAATAATAAAATACTTTCGAGGCTGAGATATTTTTCTGAATTCCTTAATTTTATATCAGTTTTTCAGAATAGTTCCTTGTTTTGAGGAGTGAGAAGAGAGGCAGGAAATAGACAGACATGGAAGAAAATATCTTAATTTCCCCAGAATTCTTCATTCAAGGTTAATTATTAAAAGAAACAGTTATAGTTTTCTCTTTTCATTATTTTTATGCTAGGTTTTTATTTTTTATATTTATTCTCCGGATTTCCTTACCTTCAATAGTCTTCCTAAACCTAAACTTTCTACTGACCCCATCATTTCCTGTCCTACTTTCTTATTTAAGTGTTTTAAACTAGTGCTATTTGACTTTTTTCATTGTGTCTGATGGATCTTTCCTAAGCTGATCACTGTATTTTATTTTTCTTTTACACTCAGTTGAGATCTGAACTCTTTTTAGGTTTCTACCTAAAGGAGGCAACCTAATGTTATTTAAAGACCTTAAATAGAATACTGCAGAGGAGAGAGTACTTTGATATTACAGACATGTACTGTAGTTATTTCAAAACTGAAACGGACATGCACAAGACTTCCTCTTCTATCCCTCAATGACTGGCATCAATGTAAATTAAATATACATATATCTTAGGTTCTTAACTATACTTTAGTATTCAAGTCAAATTCCAAAGGGGTAGCTGTGTTAGTCTATTGTAGAAAGACAACAGAGTCCTGTGGCACTTTTAAAGACTAACAGATTTATTTATCACATGAGCGTTCGTGGGAGAAAATCCCACTTGGGATTTTCTCCCACGAACGCTCATGCGATAAATAAATTTGTTAGTCTTTAAAAGTGCCACAGGACTCTATTGTCTTTAGTATTCAAGTGCCTTCAATATAAAATAAACTCTGCTCCTTAAAAATGAAAATATAAGAGTCATACCCAGGGTCTCAGTACTTAACCCTTGTAGTAGTCTTGGGACTGAATAGCTACAAATAAAGGAATCCTCACGCTAGGTGTGCAGAATAATAATGAAACTGTTTTGTAAAGCTATTTCAACCTAATAGATGAGGTAGCCCTGCATAGCCTCAAAATATCCCCCATTGTATATATGTGGGTAAGAAGTAATAAGGACCAGCAGAGCTGTGCCATATTCCTTACAAAAAACATGTTGCCCTGACTTCTATCACTCCCAAAAGCATTATTAATCAAAGGGATAATAGGCAGATACATTTATTTCCTCTGGACTTTAACCAGACATTATATTCCTGTTCTTTACTTTCAGTATGGATTGTTAGAATATTGAATATTTTCACTGCCACTGTTTAAGGACCAAATTATGATCTGGGCTGCACCAGGAGAAAATCAAAATAACTTCATGGGTCTGAATGAAAGTATTGCAAGTGCACAAGGATGTAATGGACAAGAATCCAGACTCAAGCCTTATAGAAAAACCAGCACTTCATAAATAACTAGAAGTGTTGTTATGTGGCAGCATACATTTGGTAATCATCTGTAATCCCTCTGAAGTATCTGACCCATTATCTCTACTGCAAATAACTACAACAGAAAATGACAACTAAGGTGTTACTATGCTAAGAAGCAGACATTATATCATGAACATTTTTATACATTACTGCCACATGAGCCTAAACAAAGGCTTTGCAAGCCTGGAGAAATAAAGTGTCTTTGATTGTACAGCTTGATGTTTTCAGACACCTCGTCTTTTATTGGAAAAAAATGAGAAATGCCCAAAGCAGCAATTTTTGTTATTAAGCAATTAAAACTCAGTTTACTTCCACTTTATTTCTAACTGAGAGGTCCTATACATTTGATGATTTTCCCCTTAAAGCTACAATTTGGACTGCATGCTTTGTAGTCTTGCACAGAATAATGATAACTTATATGTGCTCTCTCTGCTTGTTCTGTGTTAATTCTTTGCTGGAGTTTAATTAGCCTTTTGACACTACAGTGATTAAGATGCACCCTACTTTATCCAAAAGGCAAGTCCTTGTTTAGCTGATTGCCAGCCTACTCACATTCTTATGTCTGGTTTTCATAACTGTCCTTAAAACTGTTCTTTATAAACTTAAACATTTAGAACTGTTCTGTTTTTTGGAAAATCAGCATATTTCATAGAATAGCTTATCAATTGCACTAAAAGAATTAACCACAAACCATAAGGAATTGGACCTGTGCAGCTCTGCATACTTATTCAAGCGGCATGGCATATTTTGCTTACAGTATTGCCTCTTCTATTCTCAAAATTACATTATAACTATGTTAGTTCTAGTTATGCACATGACAAGAGTCTAATAATAGACTAAACATATTGATCACTGTAGTGCAAAGCACTCTTTTATTATATGCTAGAGCGACTTACCAGACACAGAACCTTTTATGTCACCCCAAATGAAAACTCATTGTCAAGGCTATCATTTACTGGCCTTTCCCTTAAATAAGGCCTATGAATTCACAACCTGAGTATGTCAGTTCTCTAAAACAGCTGAAAGAATCTTCTACAGACCTTTAAGTGGAATGATCTTAAGGAGCTGTGAGCTGATATATGGTCTTTCATGCTTCTTGTCACCCAGAGTTGTTATCATGATGTAGTAACTGCATCCATTCATAAATAAGAATACTTGAGTTATCTATCACTGCATTAAATGGAGGAGGCTTTTTTTTTTTTTTTTTTTTTTTTTAAAAAAAGGCTGCCTGCAAGTAGTTACAGTTTGGTGAAACTATTCTTATTTTCTTTCATTTAATTTACAATTAACTGAAAGATGACTTAATACTCTACTTTTAACACTGCTAGAATAAAGAATGCATGATGATGAGAATTTATTTGTAGTTTTAAAGTTAATTTTTTTAATGCTTCCAATTCACAATAGTAATACAGCCAAATGATCTAATATTTGAAGATGTTCAGATCTCCTGGGTACATTTAAAGTTCAGACAGAGAAAGCTTTGACCCAAAATGGGATAGCATATCAAATCTCCATTGAAAGATATGGGAAATAAAAGGAGATCTATTTCTTCTCTTTTAAGAAAGGATATTAATTTATATAATTCTTGCATTTTTGCCCATTTAGTCTGGGATAAAGAGCCAGCAGGTATCTATGCACCACTTACGTTCTGTTTAAGGCTTCCAATTAGGTGTTGAGTGTATCGTGTTTCACAGGCCTTGGACAGACTCTTTATATGGGTAAAATTCACTTGTATGAGCAAATCTGGACCTCCTTTTTGTACCAACTTAAACATATTTAATCATTGCTAACATCGAACCTGCTAAAATCTGTGTGAATATATATTATATATGGGGTTTACCACAGTTAAGGTTGTTATTAAAAATAATCTGTTTCAAGTTATAAACAAATAGATCATTATATCTATTAATGACACAGTTCTATAGATAGAGACATTGCAGGAAACCATGAGTCACTATACACAACCTTGAATTTATGCTGGTGGAGATTTATTTCTGTAAATGTACTTTTTGCTAACACTAATATTATACGGTACACTCTTAGGGTATGACTATACTGCCAGTGTAAATTCATCACCATCAGATCGATTTGTCCTGCTAAATTGATCACCATAATGTCACCATAATGAAACCACTTCCCCAAAAAGCGTAGCACTGTGTCAGTGGGTACATATTCTGCGTCAGCATAGTGCAATGGCTCTGAATAGCTTGTGTAACTGCTGCTGACTGCTGCCAAATTTCACCAGCAGCACAGACTAGGCCTTCATTTCCTGCTTTCTTAATCACTAACTGAGATAGTTTCTCACAAATTCTAGAAAGCAAAAGCAAATTCTTTAAATTGCAGCATTTCAGCTTGAAGGAGTTCCTATCCTCAGAACCAAGACACATTGTGCAAGGGAACATAGATAATTTCAAAATATTGATAAATTTAGATCTCATTATCTAACAGAAGGCGGTCTCCCTCTACACTATTACTGAAAAAGTCTTAAACCTGAGCTCCTTTCTCAGGTAAATGGTTCAATGAAGTGTAGAGTACTGGTTTGGCCCAAACAATTTCCTCACAGTCTCTGTCCTCTAAAAACTGAAGTATCATCCCACAAGGAAGACAAACGTTTCAGCTAAGCTGAAACAGTGTCTTTCACTTAGGAGGCATTTGTGATAGAGCCCAATCAACAGTAATGAATCACCAACAGCCTTCACAAGCTATACCAGGCAAGGATAGCACCACACAAAAGATTTTATGAATCTAACTCTCCTCCCTCACCCAAATATCCTCTGCCACATAAAACAATGCTGTATAGAATCAGGGTAACAAGTGCATTTGTCCTCATTTGCTCTCGCATTGGCAGCTTGGTAAATGAGACCGTAGATTTTTTTTTTTTTTCAATAAAGAAGATGGAATATTGCTCACAGCATTTAAATGTGAATCTGCTTTAGAAGGAAAGTGATAGGGATGAATCATATGCTTCATCATTCTCAATAGATCTGCCATACACTTTCTTGTAAGTATACTATCATAGTCTTTAATGTGGCCATACCCAGACTCAAAGGAACTTTCTGCCATTCTTCTAGCCTGCACTCCAGGATCCTTCTCTGTCATTTCCTATCACTAAGTAGACCACAGAGGAGGGTTCCAGGAATCTCTAAAAAAGACGCATTACTTACTGACAAGGATGGTAGTAGAAAGCCAATTACAATAACTTCCCTACTAGGCCCTGTGGCTTTGAATAGATATAATCCTTTTAACTACACTTAAATTTCTAGTGAGTCTGCTTTTTGAGACAATTGACATTTTGTGATGCAGAACTGATGAAGACCGTTGGAGAGCAGAGAACTGTGATTTCTCACAGAGGCTTTTCTAGGGTTACTTCTGTTTTATTTTAGATTAAGGGAAACAACTAAAGTAATTCAGACAGATGGTATATGTTTGTTCTTCATGTATGCAAGACCATAGTATGACTGACTTTATTGGAAACAGAATGAGACATTAACTTCAGTCCATGGGAGGGTGTGGATATATCATTTGCTGATTATACCAGTGTTTCAAATCAAGTTAGGGGAGCATTATATCACACCATCACTTCTCCCTGTTGCTGGATCTAAGAAAGAGACATTTTTATTAAAAGTTGAAGCATACCATCACTTCTTCCTCCCTCATCACAAACAGGTTTATTTAGATGTTAACTAACTAAAGTTCAAATTCTGAAGACTATGAATTGAACAGAACAAGATATCTATCTATCTATCTATCTATCTATCTATCTATCTATCTTAATGCATCTTCTTGTGGATTGATGATATGACTTAGGATATGAGCCAATTAAACTCAAGCTTCTCCTGACTAGAACGCAAATTGAAAATAAAACATTATTTCACACACACAATTTGCTTCTACATCAAATGGAAAATAAAACTTAAAAATTAAACATTTAGCTCTAGCTGAGCAGTATGTCCTGGAAGGGACAATAGAGTTTTTGTCATCTCCCAACCGGACTACATGGAGAAGTCTTTAAGGTGGAAACCACTGCATTCTAGGAAGTGGTACTATTTTTTGAGAGTTTTACAGTTTACATTTTCTTGTCTTTTTTTTTTTTTTTAATTAATATTCCTTGGTAGAAAGTAAATTCTAAAACATACAGTGCCAGAATCAACAGTTTCCTCTGATGTCTGATATTATTTTTGAGCAGTTTCAATCCTTGTTACACTCCTGCTACAACAAGGAAGCTGTCCTTGTGTATATAAACAAACTCCTTCTCCTAATAGTTTCTTTTTCCTCTTCATTCCTTTGATTACGTTGTAGACCTGGATTTGATACTTTTCTTCCTCAACACAGGCCTCCTCCAGGATTTTTCTTCTTATTCCTGACTTAGTTTTGAGATATTTGAGTTCGGACTTGTCCTTTAATCTAGACATGGACTTTAACAAAGAGCTAGTCAGGAAATTTTCAATTAAACTATTTCTGGTTGAAAAATGCCAATTCATCAAAAACAAAGCTCTTTTCATGAAAGGATTAATTATCATGAAACTTTCATCTGAAAGATATTTCTGGTCCAGGATGGCATTTTGGTTCCAAACGTAAGAGAGTATAGTACTCATCTGGGATCACCAGAGCCAGATTTAATTCCCTGTCTGATTCAGAGTAATGACTTGAACCTGGATCTCCTGCAGCCCTGATAAAGTGCCCTTGAGCATGTTTTTGATAGTCCGGGATGAGTCTTTCTCAATATCTCATAATGGAGTTCTGCCACTTTGTATTAATAATTAAAATTTAATTGGGTGAGAGAGACAGACTGTAGATGTGTGATTAGGAGTAGGGTGACCATTTGTCCTATTTTTGGCTGGGACAATCACTTTTTTAAGCTCTGTCTTAGCTGTCCAGACTTTCTTTAGCAGAAATAGGCATTTGTCCCATTTGCCTTTGCCAAATTGTCATTTTAATATTGATTTATATGCAAAATAAATTTCATAGGTGGATTTTGAAAATTAAATATTACATTATATATAAATATTAATTAGAAATGAGTTATTCAGGAGTGGAAGTGCAAACTTCAAGGCCTTACAAGTTATCTGATGTAGCAACACTGGCACTTTTCCTTCTGGGTCAAAATAATGAGAACATTTCATGGAATCGTTAAAACAATTCAGCATCTCAAAACTGAGTCTTTGGGAATGTAATTCTGATATCTGAGTGATGAAAGCATACAGATGATGTATGTAGGCAATACATCATTAAAGTGCTATGACTGTGAAGATGGCTTCATTTAATATATTGCTCCCTAATGCATTCCTGACTGGCAGAAATTAGTTTCAGGAGATTTAAGCTGTATAAGGTTATTTCAAAGGACTTCTCATACTTTTCTGATGTGTTGTTAAGAACATTTGATATACTGAAGGATTTTCTTTTACAATTAATGCTTATATTTCTGTTTATCTTTCAAGACAAGAGCTCAGAAGCCCAACTAACCATATTTAGCAGTTAACTGCTAAAGAGATAAAAAATTATTTTCAAGTGTATCCTTTTCTATAGCACCCCTACTCCAGAAGGGGGATAGGGCCTCTTATTCTTCCCTCCTCAAGGTACCCTCTTTAAAACTACAGGCCCTAAATTCCTTGCATGCAGTGCCTCATGCTACTGACTGGGTATAGAAATCAACAGACAGGCTTACTGTGATGTATAAGAACAGGAAATAAATACCAACAGATAAGGATAAATAACTCTTTGTTCTCAGAAAAGAAAAGAAAAGAAAAGAAAAGAAAAGAAAAGAAAAGGGAATCAACTAATTAAAATAAATCAGTATCCAACCAATCCCACAGCAATAAATACAAAATGTTCACAAACAACATAAAAGGACCAAAAATGTCCCCAAAGTCTCCTCATCAGCCTTAGATGATTAGTGGATCTCAATGAAGGGGTTTGTGTACCTTCCTGGGAAGCCACTAGTTATTCCTTGTAGGGCTAATGGGTACTTGGTTTCATCAGACTTGCCAATCACAATTCATAGAGTATTAGCCTATTCCACCTGTATCTGATTTTGACATTATATTAGACATGGGAAGAAGAAATTCTCCAGTCAACAGCTGATTAATGTTCTATTTACTGGATAGAATTAAAATAATAATAATGACCCCTCAGTTCACTCAGGAGTGTTGAATGAATTACTGCCTATTTAATAATAGATGTAAAAGCTTTCTGAGGAGATGATCCAAAGCCTATTGAAATCAATGGGGATCTTTATTTAGTTGGTTAGTTACTTGAACCAGTTGACAAACTGCAGGCTAATAATAAACTAGAAGCATTTTTTCCAGCCAGAGTTTGTGATTCTCTCTGAGAGAAGATGAAGATTCTTCCAGTCACTTTGCTAAAGTTAAATTCGTAGACCATTTGGATGGATGCAAAAACCATCACTGCCTGAATGGCCAATATTTGTTACCTTTTTTCCATGTAGCAGTACAAATGAAGGTAAATGGACATCAGAGTGTCTCCCTATGCTATCTCTGACACAAGAAAAGAAAAGCCTCTCTGGCAGAGATTAGATAAAGCCATTAGTAATTGTTTAGCTCATGATTGAAGGGATCAGTACATCAGATTTGTGGAACTATGCCCAGTTTTTTGACCAGTGTATGTGTCTGTTCATACACAGTAAGGTACTCAGTGTATTAAAGGGCTCCACAATGGCGGAAGTGTTAGTGTAAACATGGCCCTGGGGTAGCTACATTTTTTTTTTCAATACTATGTTCTCTGTAGCTGCTCCCCTCCATCTTAATCCACTTTTTCAAATGAGCTATTCACCCATAATCCCTTTCTATTTACTATAGGCTTCAGCAGTATTCCCAGTCAGTCAGTCACCATATGTATGGTAATCAGGCTAGATAAATCACATCTTGCCATGAAAATCTGACCTTTTGTTAGTAATGTTGAGAATTTCAGAGTTATTACACATGAACTTTAAACATACAAGTGAAAGGCATTTAAAGATAAGTTATTAACATAACATGAGGCCATTTGGGGAACAAAGCTTTACATTTCCCTTTATAATATGTCACCATGATATCTTAACTAAAACTATTAAATGCTGCCATTCAACTAATTAGTTGTCTAAAAGAAACTTTTGTTTCATTAGGAGTCATTGAGCCAAGCTTTTTTCAAATTTAACTATGAGGTAATTGTAATCATCCAGGATGATATCTGCAGTTATATTTCCTCAAAGTGGATGGAGAATGAATAATAATGAGCTCAGTAGAAACTAAATTTGGGTACTTTCATAGATGACATCCAGTAAGCCTGCATTAAGTGATGTTGGATGGCATTACTTAGAAAAGCAGATGAGATGTCAGCAGAATAGTGCTCTTGGGTATCATTATCCTAAAAATTGTAGCACTCTGTAATATTATCCATATTGATCCCTAATGTAAACATATGTAAAGTAAGGGCCATAAACCAATCCTCAGAAAAATTCTTTGCTAAGCGGCAGATGGTACAAAAAAGAGTACTAGCTAAGATTTTGCTGGAAGTAAAAATCTTAAAACATTTAGAATCATCCTAATCACTATTAGTGGAATTTCAGGCCCCAAAAGAATATTTTGTACTGATTCATGCTAAAAATGTTTTGTAAATATTAACAAAAATATTGTGGTTTTAAAGCATTGAGCACCTTTGGAGGAGTGTGGAGAGAATGAGGAAAACAGCTTCTAAACAATCTTCATGAGATAAAGAATAGCACCCCTGAGAGTACTGAAGACATCTGGTAAGCCTGAGGACCCCGGCTATGTTGTTCTATTGACTGCAGAGTGTGCACTGTACCTGCTAGCTAAGCTTCATCTTTGCATGTGTTCCAACTTCCCCCTGCCCCCATGTGATAAGGTTAGCACTCTAGCACTCTAGGTCATAACTGAATCCCTAAACCCTACAAAGATGGGAAAGGTGGGAAAGTGAGACCCTGGATTTATGCCTGGCTGCTGTGCAGAGATGCAAGGGTGTTGTAATTTAGAATGTTCCTTGTGCTCTTTTCCCTCCCTAGCATATCCACTCATGTTGTTCACAACTGAACTCTAACAAATTTTAGTTCACAAGACTCTTATGTGGAACTAAAACCCCATTTTATTGATGAGGGTCTATATTCCAGCCAGGAACAGAACTCAGAAAGCCTCCTGGCCTACAATTCTGAGCTCAGACTATTAAACCAACTGTATCTCACATTACCTATATTTCTGAAGTGATGTATGTACAGTATCAATGAACAGTGCTTTTTTTGTTTTTTTTGTTTTTTAAAGGAGGGTGCTGGTACTCAGCCAGAGACCTGGGGCCACCAGCAGTGGTGTCAGGTGTCAGGGCCACATCACTGTGAAAAAATGTGCCAGTACTCAGTACCCCTGAGTACCATCACACAAAAAAAGGTGCTGGTGTAACCCATATGCCTGAAAAGGCTATCTCTGAGAGACCTGCTGAGGGTGGGTTACTGTTGTTGGGCAGATTAGTGACCCACAACTGGAAACTTCCAGAAGCAGGGAGTGGTAGCAATTTGAGCATGCTCCACAGTGTACCCTGCTGGTGTGATGTGATGTTGTCAGTCAGATGACTGGAGAGCAGCAGCCTGAGCAGACAGCAGGCAGGAGCAGCCTTGAGGGGAGACCATGTGCTCAGTGTTCTGGAGAGGAGCTGAGCCAGGAGTGAACAAGATGTTTTCTCCATGTAAAGGAGTCATTTGCGACAGACCTTGCAGACATGCATATGGGACTGAGGGCTGGTTGCAGAGGAGAAGAGAAAGCCTGCATGGAATGCTACAGAGGATCCCAGCAAAGGAAGAAGAGGACAGCTATTTCCTGCCACTCAAGCCTCTACACTGGAACAGAGACTGTAGCTGAGAGTTGGGTGAACTCCACACAGACTTTGGGACTCTTGGGTATCTTTCATGCAAGGGATTGTTCTTGGTTAATTGTAGTTTGTTTTCTTAGGATAAGGTGCATTTAGTTAGTAGTTAATAAAGTTCATTGTTATGTTTATTGTAGTAGTATTTTAATGTGTGAATGTAGCTCTGAGCAAGCTTCGCCGTGAGTCCTGTACAGACTGGATCCTGGGTCTCCAGCTGCTTTCCCCATAGGGGTTGGGATTGATTTCTGTGGGGCACTGGAGAAGGGCAACTAAATGAATTTAGCCCACCCAAAGGTTACACTGGTACTCAGTGCCCCGAGTATCATCACAAAAAAAGCCTTGTCAATGAACAGTTTAAGTCTACCTCAATAACCAATTAATTGGCTATTTGTAGCAGCATCAATGCGACCGATTACTCGAAAGCTAGAAAGAATATAAGGCCTCTTTAACAACAAAAAGAAATCTCTTCCTGTACAACAACCAGTTACAGCTGATTCACATCTTGGTGAGTGCCCCTGCTTGAGCGTATTATAGGCATAGTCCACTAGAAATAAATTATAGGAAAGTGAAATCAAAATGACAGCATTTTCCCCCTAATGTTAGAACATTCTTTTATATAACATAGTCAGCACTGCATATGGAAACAAAGGTGTCAAGAAAAGGCATATCCAGTCTTTCTTAAAGGATGAGATTCACCCCTGTTCAGAAAGCCAGTCCACAGAGCCCTCAGATATGAGGTTAAACAGGATTTAAATAGTTCATAGGCCTTGAGCTGGCCTCCTGCACAAGAAAAGATTTCACTTCTGGGGGGAGCACTGCAGGAATCCCATTACCTCACATGTGATACTATATTCCACAAAAGATTCAAGTACTGATGGTCTTCACATAGTATGAATCTATGAACAATGTCAAAACCCTGGAAGATTTTCTAAAGAATCTAATAGAGCTCATTTTAGCTGTCCTCTCCACAGGAAGACAGATACCATTAAGACCAGCTTAAAAATACAACTGCTATTAAATGAAGTCTGTGTTCTTAAAAGTTAATTAAAGTACCTGTAAACATATATAAGAAGAATTTTGTTCCCTGTTCTCAAAGAAGGGCATGTTGTTTTAACTGATCCCCTTGCAATTTATTTGTGAGAGACTCTCCTTTCTAATGATGATATAATCTTTAATTTTAAGTCATTAGAACCAAATTCACCACATAAAAACTGTATGATTAGCAGCACAGAACAAGAGATGCATCTGCATTCAAGAAGACATTCAATTGCACCTGGTTTGCTGTAGTAGTTTAGCTGTTTGTACACAATTAAAATAATTGATTACTCATCCAATTTGATTCATCAAAACATTGTATCAAAGATAAATTAAAAATTAATACCAGAGATAATTTTAGGTCAACTCTAAAGTTATAAACAATTAAGAATGTAGCCGCTATTGCAAACAGGCAATAATTAAATTAAGTTTAATTAAATTAATGTATAAATATCCACAAGATATTTCTAAATCCACAGGAAACTTCATTAAATGCAAGGAACACTAATGAAACAATGTAGTAAACTGCAGCATAAGAAATAGACTTAGAGAAATCTACTAAGACAAGAGTAAACATAAGCACAACAACAGAAATGAAATAGCCGAGCTCCCTATATAAAAACACGTAAGCTGACAAATACATTAGCTAAATAAGAGATACAGGGCTAATCTTAAAACTGAAATCTTTAATTTAAAATGCTACTAGAAGATAACTTGAAGGCCTGGGAGAAAATGTTGGTTATGAGAGGTTCACATAAAAAAAAAAACCTCTTCCCTTCACACACACACACAGAGAGAGCTTTTCTATATTATGTTCACAGCATACACACAGAGAAGTTATTAAAAAAAACAACTACTGAAAGTTTGCAACATATCACTCTTTCCTTCTTGGATTCAGAGTGAGAACATACAAGAACCCCAAAAGAGAAGGAGGGGCAAAGCAGGCTGCTTCCTAAAACATAGAATCACAACTCGTCCCACCTTATTTTAGAGTTGCTTTTTGAAAATTGATTCCAATTGCATGTTTCCATACAGAGTCCTTTGCCCTGCAAGAAAGACAAGGAAAATTCTGAAGAGTATAATTTTCACACAGATTTTCATATAACCATAGCCAATTATTTCATTATATCATTCATTTATTATATGATATTCTAATCAGTTCACATTCAATCATTGTATGCTAAAGAGATTTAAATTGTAGCCTTATAGAAGTAGAAGGCTGTTATGTAGCCAAAAGAGGTAAGTATATATTCGGTATCAAAGTAAGTTGAGCAGAAATGCAAGGTCTACAGGCTAAGGCCTCTAAGAACTCAGTTTAGCAATGCTAGACCATAGGCTTTAGAAATTCTTGACAATTCTCATGTGATAACTAAATTTGTAAGTCTTTAAAAGTGCTACAGGACTCCTTATTTGTTTTGACAAAAGTTAGTGACCAAAGAATGATCACATGCCACAGAATTATGAGGATAGAAATAACAATAGGTGTTATAGTGAAAATTTGACAAAAGGTTAATTTTGGATTATAAGAAGTCCTAACACATGCCCTAAACACAGGGTGTGCTGTGTGCACAAATGCTAGTGAGAATAAAAGGAACTATAGCCAACCTAAAAAAAAAACAAAACCCTAGGGATCCCAATATTCTTGGGAAACACAATATAAATATAGAAAAAGAGGGTGGAAACTTTAACAAACATGTACAGAACATTAGATGTGGTCAGAATCACAAGATAAAAGAAGGCTTCCATGGTTGTTGTTGTTGTTTTTTTTGGGGGGGGTTGTTTTTTTTTTTGAGATATGGTTAATTTTTGTATGCCATTAATATTTGAATATAGAGAGTTCTATAAAAAAAGTATAGAAAGATCATAACTTTGTAAATCTTATAAGATTATATATTCAAAGATTATAACTTGGGATCCATTGGTATGCAGGATAATAAAATTCAGGTACATAGTTGGATTTGAAAATATAAGAATGCAGCCTTATTAATTTTAAACTTTAAAGGGGGGCGGAGGAGTAAGCCTTCTTGTCTCAAAATAGAAGGTATTTACTTTGGTCCAATGTGACATTAATGGCACTATGCCAGAGGTGTGAGATGGAATAGGGTCAGTTTGAATCATCCTGAACCCTCTTGGCTTTCTTCTCACCCTAGAAAAGTAAGCCACTCCAGCATGCATCCAAAGTACTAACGATTTAGTAAAGTCACTTAGGCTATGTCTACACATGTAAATTTAGGTCGACTTTAGCTAAATTGACTTAGTTAAGTCTAATCGACTTAGTTAAGTTGACTTAGCATGTCTACACCTAAATTTAAAGTCAACTTTGGGGGGAACTTAAAAAGTCGACCTAGAGCATCCACACTGGATGCCTAGGTCTACTTCTAGGGGCTAGGGGGACCTAGGGCAGGTCTACGGGGGCAGGGGAGTACCCTTTGCCCAGTGCCAGGGGGCTCAGCCTCTGCCCCATTGTACCTGGGTACAGTCGGGCAAAGGTGGGCAGGGACCCTGGCAGGGCAGAGGGGCAGGGTGGGCAGGGCTCTTCCCTGCCCTGTGGGGGGGTCATGCCAGGCTCCCCCTGTGCCCCCCCCCAGCAGGGAGGGCAGTGGTGGAGTCCTGGAGTAGCCCTAAGTCGACTTAGGGCTACTCCAGGTATACACTGGCCTAAGTCAACTTTAAAAAGTCAACTTTAGGCTTAAGTCGAATTAAAATGAGGTTTAATAAAGTCGACTTAATTTTCATTAAATCAACTTAATTTTCCTTAAGTCAACTTAAGCAACTTGCTTATGTCGACTTAAGGAAACTGTAGTGTAGATGCAGGGTAAATTGAGTCGATTTAAGCAAGCTTAAATCGACTTAATTTACAAGTGTAGTCGCACCCTCAGTGTCCCCTACCATTGACACTATGGCCCTAAGCTACCCACTGTCCAAGATGATCATCATATGACATTCCCCTACCAGATTCTGGTCCAGTATGCCACTGTGATTCCCCGATTTCCGCTCCTGAACCCCATACATTTCACTGTGTGATGTGTGTCTTTCTGAATAAAAGATTGTGAATTGTGTCCAAGTAGCCCTTCATAATGAAAGAAATTCACTTTATAAAGACAAACCCTTAATATGAAATATTTACAAACAGAGGAACATGGATTTGTAAAGAATTCTGCTGCTTGTTATTTATAATACTTAGTGGGGTTTTAATACAGCTACATCTTGAGGTACAGTTAAAGCTGTGCATGCAGCTTTAACTTTGACAATTCCTGGCTTATGAGTGTTTACTATAGTATTGAAATGTAAGACAAGTATCCACCTTTGGGTTTTATACTACTTAATGGACTTCATAGAATATCTGGCACTTTGTTCTTTTTGGGATAAAACTTCTATTTGGGTTAAGGTTTCTGTGGGTGCTCGTTGGGTATTTGGGTATCAAGTAGAACCTCAGACTTATAAACACCTCAGGAATAGCGGTTCATTGTAACTCTGAAATGTTTGTAATTGGACAATATGTTTTTCAAGTTTCCAACTGCATATTGATTTAATGCAGCTTTAAACTTTATTTTGCAGAAAAGTGCTGCTTTTAATCATCTTAATTTAAATGAAACAAACACAGAAAGTCTCCTTAACATCAATGTTTTTTTTTAAAAAAAGAACAAAACTTTCCCTTTATTTTTAATAGTTTATGTTTAACACAGTACTGTATTGTATTTTGTTTGGTTTTTGTTTTTGTCTCCACTGCTGTCTGATTGAACACTTCTTGTTCCAAGTGAGCTATGTGGTTGACAGCTTAGTTTGTACCTCTGATGTTTGTAACTTTGAGATTCCACTGTATCTTTGTTGTGAATGTCATTATTATGGTGGAAAGACCTTTTTGAACAAGAAGGATTGTCAGTGTTTCTCAATGACACGTACTGTCTGGATTTCCTTGATCTCCTCTGGAAGTGTGTTCCATTCAACTGAGAATGCATACCTGGAAAAAAGCTCAGTATGACTCAAAAGCTTTTATCTCTCCCAAAAGCTTTGCAGCTGTTGTTTCGGGATGATCTGTTGCCCCTTCAAGTATGTGGGTCCTGGGCTGTGGGGAACTTGCTTCTGATGATAATCTTGGCCAAATCAAGTGGTTGTTTAAAGGCCAGAAGATGGGATTGGAAAAAATTTCTTTCAGGAAGTGGTACCAAATGAGAAAGGGTTTTAATTATTTAACAATGCCCCCTATGGCTTCCAGTATGTGGTAATAGGTGACAACCAGTGATATGTGGTAGAGGTTTTTTTTTTTTTTTTTTTCTGAATTGAGACAGGTTCACTCTGCATATTTGGGTGATCCATGGTGCAATGTAGTTCTCTAGTGAAATGTCCTTATTTGGTGAAAGCAGTGTTAAGTGTCTTCTCCAGAGGGGTAGCCGTATTAGTCTGTGTATAGCAAAAACAACGAGAGTCCTGTGGCACCTTATAGACTAACAGATTTTCTTCGGCATAAGCTTTCATGGGCTATAACCCACTTCGTCAGATGCATGAAGTGGAAATCACAGTGGAGAGGTATAAATATACATGCCAGGATGGAGGAGGGCAAGTGTTAGCAAAGTCAATTCAGAGAGCAGATGGGGCCTGTTCACACCTGTTGATAAATGTGTGAACAGAACAACCACTTTTTGTAGTGAGCTAACCATTCCAAATCCCTATTCAGACCCAATCTGATTGTGTCAAGCTTGCAAATCAGCTCCAGCTCTGCAGTTTCATACTGAAGTCTGTTTTTGTAGTTTCTTTGTTGAAGTATGGCAATTTTCAGGTCAGCTACTGAGTGTCCATGGAGGTTAAAGTGTTCTCCTACACGTTTATGGATGTTGCCATTTTTATGTCGGATTTGTGTCTACTTAAATTGTCCGTGTAGACTAGGGGACTGTGGGAAAGCAATGATAGGGCTCTCTGCATCTAAGTCACTTTCCCCTCCTGGGTAGCGCTGTGAGGAGAGTAACAGGAGCTGTTGCTCTCTGCCATCCCTTTACGGGGAAAGTGATCTGGATGTAGGGAACTTTGATGTTGCTCTTCACTTTCCCCCTCCCATAGTCCGATAGGGCTGTGTGGAGGAATAGCTTTCAAGGAAGGGGTAACCAGCAATAGCAGCAACTTTGTGCATGCAGTTCTGTTTCTCCAGGTGGGCAAAGGAGGTGTTAGTGACAAAGTGGAAGTGGGGAGGCCATGGGAGTTAGGGGCAAGCATCCATACTGGGATGAGGAGGCTGAACTCATAAGCTTGCTATGTGAAAGGGGTCACGAATACAAAACTTTGAGAACCACTAAACTATTGGAAGTATTGAAAAAAAAATTTAAAGATTCTTTCATAATGTTCAGTAAACTCAATATGATGCTTACAATTATGTCTACAATTCATGGAAACTTATTTTGGTTAGTGTTTATTTTATATGATTACTAATGGTTTCCTCAGTCTTGCACACAGGAGATAACATTGGCCTTGGTAAGAGATCGACAACTAAAATTCCGAACAAAACAGAGATAGTGCCCAGTGTAACCAGAAGTATCACAGGATGTTGCAGAATAGTGTTTTGCTTAATACCTTTTTTTGCACAATTCTTCACACAATAATGTACAAGCAGCTACTTCTTTCCTGATGCACATATGTATGTAGAAAAGCCACATTTATATGTTTGACCATATAATTACAAAGAAGTGCACTGAAAATAGTGACAACATAACAATGAATTGTCTAGAAATGAACACACAGAGATTCTAATGACATTGTAATTAGGCTCAAGAGAAAAAGCTTTCTACTAAAACACAGGGACACGTGTATACTTTTTCTGAAAATATGTGAACTTAGAAATGTCTGAGCCAATATTTATGCTCTTTTATCTCTTATCACTGATAACAGTAACCAACAAGGAGTAAAACAGTTTGCTACTTAATGAATTATCAATGATCTAATTAAGTGTCTCCTTGCAATTGTCTTCACACTTCATTAGTGAGGTAGTTATTTATTGAGCTATGAAATTTATCATCACACTAATAATTCATTCAGTTTTAGTTAAATATACAAAGGTTTTGGTAGAATTAGAGATGCATACATAGACTCATACACTCTTTGGCTTCGTCTACACTGGCAATTTAAGTCAACTTAAGGAGGCTTAAGTCGACTTAAATTAAGCCACGTCCACACTAGGCTTTCATTAAGTCGACTTAGGATATTCCTTAAGTCTTATGGGTTAAGTCAACTTTGTTACTACCACTCATTAAGTCGACTTAACCCTTAAGTCGACTCCTTAAGTCGACTTAAGGATGGTGTGGACATGAAGTAACCCTTAAGTCGACTCAACAAAGCTAAGTCAACTTAGTCCACTTTTTTAAGTCACCTTTAACAAGGTCAACTTTAAGTTGACTTAAAGTTGACCTTATTTAAGTTGATTTAACAAAGTCCACTTAACTTTTCTAGTGTAGACATAACCATTGACTCTAAGGTCAAAAGGGACCAATATGATTATCTAGTCTGACCTCCCACACAATGCAGGCCACAAAACCTCACCCACCCACTCCTGTAATGAAACTCTAATCTATGACTAAGTTATTAAAGTCCTCAAATCATGAGTTAAAGACTTTAAAATACAGAGAATCAACCAGCAAGTGAGCCATGCCCAATGCTACAGAGGAAGGCAAAAAAACCCCAGCGCCCAAGCCAATCTGCCCTGGCGGAAAGACTTGGTAGACTATTCCAGAATTTTACTCATCTGATGGTTAGAAACCTGTGTCTAATTTCAAGCCTAAATTTCTTGTTGGACTGTTTGTGTCCATTTGTTCTTGAGTCCACAATGGCACTGTATTCAAATAATCCCTCTCCCTCCCTGGTATTTATCCCTCTGATGTATTTATAGAGAGCAATCATATGCTTAATCTACTTTTTTCATGTAATCATTGAATGAAACTTATGGTACTCACCTACTGTATTTGTTTTACAAACCATTTCCTGTTTTATGGGCTAAACATATTTTGTATGGCCACAAAATTCCTTTAGTTTTGAAATATTAAGAAAATAGCTCCCTCCAGTGAAGTCATTTGATTTTGACAATCACTTCCTGTAGGCTTCATTTTTTAAAACATCCCTCTGTATTCTCTGACCCATCCCCTGAGATAGATCTTAATATCCATGTTATCATTGAACTTCCATGATTATAATTCGCTCCTTGGGGCAAAAGAGCATGAAGACTGAGGAACTGCAATATTAATATCAACTCATATTAGTACTCAATTGTATTAGTTTTCATGTAAGCTGTATTGTTTTTATAATTTGACAATGGCACTAGAACAGCAGTAGGAAGAAACAGAACACAAGGAATTAAATTTATGGTTATTAGAATATATCTGCATAAGTGATGAGTTGCTACTAGCCAACTAGTATAATAGTATACTATACTGCTACAAGCCAGCTAGCATGCTAACCAACTCCATAAGTGATGTATGGTACTAGCCAGCTAATATAACTAAGAGTTAGATCAGTGAGATGTAGGCAGTAAAATGACAAAACATTTTGTTTCCCTCCTTCAAAGATTCCTTTCCTCCAGTTTTGCTTTTCATACTGTTGTCTCCTCCAATTGTTTTCTTTTTTCTTATTTTCTAGAACAAATGTGTTGTACCATGTAGTAAATATTTCATTGAATCAGGCTACTAGGTAAAGTCCACCTCTAGGTTTCTTTCTCCTTTAATATTCGACATAATATATGGCTGAATGCAGCACCAGTGTAAAATCAGTTTGCTGATCAATGTTTGTCTTTATATAACAGTAGAGAAAATAGATTTCCATTTCTTTTGTTAGTTTTAGAAAATACCCAGAAAATATTGAAATTTACAAACAAGCCAAAACCCCAACATTTAACAAAATGGATTTGATGCATCAAAATTCAAAGGTCAGAAACCAACTATGAAAATACAGTTCTGGAAAAATAAAGATTTTCCATACAATTTCCAGATATTCTCTTTTCTGTCTTTATCTAATAATATTTGTTGTGCACTATAGACAACAAACCTGGTGTGCTCCAATTGAGAGAGTATTTTCTACATGGTGCCACAACTGACCTCTGAGAAGTTGTGATGTGAGCTTTCCCCATTGATAAAACAGGAAGTGGAATTTCAAATTTTCTTGATCCTTTAAAGGGGAAGTGGTGGATGTCTGTGTACTTGGGTCCATGGCAGCAAAGTTCAAACTGCAGATTAGAGTGGTCATTATAATCATTGTGGGACACCTTTGTGTCTATACTGATACTGTCAATATAACTTTACTGTAAAAAGATCTATGTCTCTTATTGAGGTGATTTTATTTTATTGGCAAAGCAAGATAGCTTTGTTGGCAGGGGTAGCATTGCAGTGTGTACATCTCCCCTATTTTGTCAGCAAAAGCTGACTTTTGTTGACCAACTTCCATAGTGTAAACAAGATCTATGATACACACAGCAGTGCTTTTAGGATCAGAGAATTCTCTAGTTCAGTGCTCTCCAAACCATCGATCTGGAGCTACTTCCGAACAGCAGTTGCAGATAAAGCCTATGACGGTTTGTTTGGAGACAACTGCTTTAGTTGATCAGGGGTGCCACATTTATTAAGCTTCTCAAGGCAACACATCTTGGTCCTTCATGGTAAACGAGGAGGACCCAGGAACTCTGTAACCACTCTACATCTCCCTTTCTTTGCAAAAAAAGATTAAAGTAATTTATAAACCAATGCATATACACTCACAACAATTCAAAATGAACCAACATTCCTTAAAATTCTTTATACTGCTATCGCCCTTTATCAATTGTACTTAAATAGTCCTGAGTGGTATTGTAAAGATCAAGTCTTTGAAGGGGTCTGACCAGTCTTTTAGGCCAGGTCCACACAGGCAGCAAAATTCAGCGGCAGTCAAGGGGAGTTAGGCAAGCTACACAGAGTAACTTGCATAACTCTCTTCAACTGCCTAACTCCCCTTCAGAACAGTATTTTCACTGTATTGTGCTGAAAGGAAATGTGTTTCCTTCAATGCAGTACTACTGCACTTGAGTAGATGGTTTTATTAAGTCAATTTCCAGATCTACTTAGCGAGTCTTAACTGCCCAGATATATCAATCTGTTGGCAACGAATTTGCCACCATCATTGTAGACATGGCCTCAGACAGTGAACTTCTGCTGAGTTTCTATTTGGAAGGGTCTTCCTTTCAGAGTCTCAAATCCCCTCTTAGTTGCATTATGGAGTAATTAAGATGAACCTGATTCCTCTGAAGAAGTCCCTTTGGAGTCTCCACTACTAAGGATCTCGGCGTTTCTACCAATTTCTAAATTGTTCTATGTAGGCATCCCCCTTTTCGGGTGGGCGCTGAGGGCGCCCCCTTCTGGTGCCTCTGGGGAATTAGCAGCGATGGGGCGCCCGCTTTGGCACACATTCTGCCGGCCCCGGCCCTCAGACAGGGCGGGCAGGCACAAGGTACAGTCTCCAGCCCAGGGAAGGGCGAGTCTCTATAAACAAGCCTGGCCAGCCCTCAGGCAGGGTAGGGCAGGCAGCAGTCTCTAGCCCAGGGACGGGCGAGTCTCTATAAACAATCCTGGCCGGCCCTCAGGCAGGGCGGGGCAGGCAGCACAAAGCACAGTCAGTTGCCCCTGACCCTCAGGCAGGGCAAGGCACAACACACAAAGCACAGAGTCAGTGGCCCCGGCCCTCAGGCAGGGCGGGGCTGCACAAAGCACCGAGTCAATTGCTCCCGGCCCTCAGGCAGGGCAGGGCAGGTCACATACAAAGTCAATTGCCCAGCCCTCCAGCAGGGCGGGGCTGGCAAGGTCCAAAGTCAATGGCTCCAGCCCTCAGGCAGGGCGAGGCTGCCCAAAACACAGAGTCAGTCGCCTCTGGCCCTTAGGCGGGGCGAGGCACAACACACAAACCTCTGTAGTGAGTTGTGAGGTTGGTGTGTTACGGGTGGCTAGGGAACAAGGGTGAGGGAGGGGGACGCAGGCCCACCCACTCCACTGCGTCCCAGCCCAGGGCCCTATTCAGTGGCAGAGGCGTCTGCCACTGAGGTCAGCGGGGCTCCGGCCAAAACACGCTGACCCTCGGCAGGCCTGCCGCGCACTATGCGGTAGCCAACCGCCCTGGGCTACTTCCTCCCACCCTGGGGTTTGGGGTACCTGGATCTCCACTCTTAGTAGACACCGGGGTATTCTGCCATGGGGAAGTTCCCGAAGCCATCCAGCTCATCAGGGGGTGGCAAGGCTGGCAGAGTCTCATCCAGTTCCTCAGGGTAGGGCAGCTCCTCTAGGTCACAGGAACGGTCTGGGGGGTCTGGTCCATAGGGCTCCGGGGCAGCGGGTGGTTCCTGGGGTTCCTCAGCCAAGGGCAGCTCCTCCAGGTCACAGGAATGGTCTGGGGGGTTCTTAGCCAAAGGTAGCTCCTCCAGGTCACAGGAACGGTCCCATCTCTCCAGACTCCCAGGCTCAGGGCTAGCAGCTTGTGGGTTTGGGACCTCCGGGGACGAGGGATCGATCTGGTCCCAGGAGGCAGGCACCCTCTCAGTCCACCTGGGTCTGTGCCACCAGGGGCAGTCCTCAGGGCCCCAGGCAGTGGGAAGCTGAGGCCAAGCCTTCTCCGACCCTGGGTCTGGGGCCTGGTCCCGGAGAGGTGAAGCACAGTGCTTCCCTGCTCATCTCTGGGCCCTGACTGAGGGAGAGGGCTGCCTACTTATACTAATAGGCCGGGTCCCACCCCCTGGCTTCCTGTCAGCCCTGATTGGTGGGCCTGGCCCCTCCCCTCTGCCGGGGGTTGGCTCAGGGCTCCTGTCTGTCTCCCCGGGCAGCCATGTTCCCTGGCCCTTCCTCTGTCCCTTACATTCTAAAACTCAGAAGGTTTTGATCTACACTCCATTCCCTGTTCTAAGTTCAGGCAGTATTTTTTTTTTTTTATGTGGTGAATATTGACATTTTGTTGCTGTTGACTTTTTATTTTACCACCCTTTTTCTAAAATTCCATCAGATTGGGTCACTTAGGTTTAAGATGCATTAGCACTGCAGGTAAAGGAGTCCTTAATCATTTTCCCATTAGAAGTTCTTTTGCAGGTAGTCCAAACAGAAGCAGTGATGACCAATATGCCAGGAATACTTTATATAGATCTATGTTTGTTTGTTTGTTTGTTTAAATTTTGTTTCGTTTTGTTTTGAGAAATCTCTCTGCTCTCTCTACCTCTGCATTGTTCTGGAGTTAATATGATCTTAATAGTATGATGTTCAAAACCTATGATCTTTGCAAATGCCATAAATGTTTTGCACATTGTACATTGTACAATGTTTTGTACATTGAGGCTCATTGTCAGATAGGACGACTTCAGGAACTTCATGGTTAGCAAATATTAACTTTAGTTTCCAGATGACCTGTGCTGATGAAATCTGTTAAGTATAACCAAGTCCATGTAGAATCATAGAATAGGGTTGCAAGGGACCTCAGGAAGGAAATGAGTATAACTCCTGCTCAAATTAGGACCAACCCAACTAAACCATTGCAGCCAGAGCTTTGTCAAGCTGCACCTTAAAAGCCTCCGAAGATGGAAATTCCAGCACCTCCCTAGATAACCCATTCCAGTGCTTCACCACTCTCCTAGCTTTTCCTAATATTCAACCTAGAGTTCTCTCACTGCAACTTGACACCATTGCTCCTAGTTCTGTCATCTGCTACCAGTGAGAACTGCCTAGCTCAATCCTCCCTAGAACCTTCTTTCAGGTAATTGAAGGTTGTTATAAATTCCTCCTCATTCTTTTCTTCCACAAACTAAATAAGCCTAGTTCCTTCAGCCTCTTATCATAAGTTATGTTCTCTAGTCCCCTAATAATATGTATTGCCTTCCACTGGAATTTTTCCAGTTTGTCCACATCCTTTCTGGAATGGGGACCCTAAAACTGTACACAATACTACAAATGAGGCCTCACCAGTGCCAAATAGAGGAAAATACTCACTTCCCTCAGTCTGCTGGCAATGCTCCTGTTAATGTAGCCTGATATGCCATTAGTCTTCTTGGCAGTAAGGGCACACTCTTGCCTCATAGCCAACATTTTGTGCACTGTAATTCCTAGGTCCCTTTCCGCCGAACTGTTGTCTAAGCAGCCAGTCCATAATTAGTAGCAGTGTATGGGAATCTTCTGTCCTAAGTGCAGGACTCTCTACTTGCCCTGACTGAACATCATCAGATTTCTTTTGGAGTAAACTTCTATTTTGTCTAAGTCACTTTGTTTTCTTGGAGAGGTAATCAACTATAGCAGATATGCTCTTTCCAGAAGAACAGATCTGCTGCTACCTATTGCCAAGGTCTGTCAGGTAGCTTTGTAGATAGTAATGGTTCTGGCATTTTTTTTTCTTTGTTAGTACCTCATAGCCTTCTACTAAACCCAGAAATTACCTACTCAGACTGCCTTCACAGACAGTTGTGCTCCTGTACTGCACTTGTTTGTACTTGGTGTCCCTCACAGATTTTTTGTATTACTCTTGGTGACTTACCTACTATTCCAAAATGTCCCATTTTGCAATTTCTCTTATATTCTACCTCCTTTGTTGGACATTGTTGCCAGCTGTGGCACAGTATCTTGCCACATCATCAACTTTCACTCCTGTTAAGACTCTCTTGTCTCCATTCTTGTGTACAGTTCTTATGTTGTAAATTTGGATTGATTGTTCCTTTCAAATGTGCCCTTTCTTTTTACTATTTCAATATTATCTGATGCAATCTCTTCTATTCTGCTAACATTTAAATCACATTGCAGTTTCTTTATGGTTTCTTGTTTTCTCCCTTATCTAAAATCTGGGACTCCTGATGCTATGCTGATAAATTGATGTCTCTTCTGCCCAGATCAAACCTCTCTCTTATTATTTCTTCTTTTAATGTTTGTTGTTTTCAATGTTCAGCAAGACTATCGACTGCGATAAGAAAAATCTCAACTGTTCCCCTTGTTTCTGAAACTACCTATTAAATACAGCCCTTTCATATAATATTCAGTCTGCCTATGAAATGTGCATCAAAAGGCTCTTTAACTTTGGTAAATTCTTTCTTTTCCTCATCAGTGAGAGATAGGTCACATAGGATGTCATCAGCAGCATCACTCATGGAAAATAGCAAAGTATTTATCTGGTTTTTTTTGTATTTTATCTGTTAAACTAGAAGCCACATGAAATTGCTCAAATTTACAGAGCCGGAGAAGTCTGCTGCCCGAGTAACCAAAAATCCAACCTACAGCCAACTTTAATTTTAGCATCTCCTGATTTTGAGTACTTAAACATGCAAACTTAATATTGTTTGCATGTACTGCTTTTTTTGTAATTTCTTAGGATAGGATCCACAAAAATATTTGGGCTCCTGAGTCTCTGGTTTAGGCATTTGAGTCCCAGTTTTGGCTCCACTGTGATTCACAAAACTAAACTGTATGCCCAGCATACATAGAAACAAAAACCTTCCAGCACTTGGACTCAGGGGGCAACATCTAACTGCAGCTCAGTACTCAAGCTTGGAGCAGGAAAGTAAGATAACATGGGTATGATCCAGGGTCCCCTCAGTGCCCTCCCATGTGTCCTGAAGGGCTGATCAGACCCTCCCTTCCCCTCCACTCCTCTCCTCAAGCATGGGAGGGCGTATGAGGCTGCCATACACCAAATGGGACCAGGCTAGAACAGTGGACAGTAAGTGGTGGGTTGTGGGGAGTGGCAGGTCTGGGCCAGCCCTTCATGAGAAATAGGGAGATTCAAACTACACCCTCGTGTTCATGTGGTGAAGAGACAACCCATCTCACCTTCCCTCCCCAGGTGATTCTGCCCTGCCACAGCCAGGGATGGGCTGTAGGTCTGCTGCCGGGGACCATTGGTGGACACACACCAGGTAAGTGTGATGGGGTCATTTGTGGACCCCCAGCCTCACACCCTTCCCTGAAGGTACAGACCCCTCTCCCTGAGGCAGCTAGGCGGTAGGCCTGGGACTCCTCCTTCCCTATGGGTGTAGGCAGGAGGGGAGTGCGTGTGTGTGTGAGGGGACAAAATATGGGCTTGGCCCCCAGGCACCAGACACCCTTGGTACGTCACTGAAAGATGGAATTTGAACTGCATACTATAACCTCTCAGGAGAGTGTACTAGCAACTGCATTGTGGTCTAATCTGACTTAGGTGCCTTACGCTCTTTCATTTATTTTTTCTACTTTATTATAAATAATTGAATATTAATGGGTCCAGAAAAATAGTTAGCATTATTCTAGAGCCTAGAATAATGATGGGTACTCAAGCAAGAGATTGCAGGTCTCTGTTGAGATCCTTTCTCCTAATGAAGATGAGGGAAGATGTAAACAAGGACTCTTCCATAACCAAGTGAACACCCTAACCATTAGGCTAAAAAAGCTACTCACTTTCCCTCCTTGGCTATTGAATCCTTACACTGATCCCTCCCACCACCTGATGTTGAGAAAAGATTTGAATAGATATCTCAGGTGAGTACACTAACCAATGGGCTATAGGGTAGTCTAATATAGAGGGATGTTCTCATAATCTTTTCTGATGAAGCTGTTTTGCTCTGGATAAATAATTAAAGAGCCATTGGGCAAAAAAAAAAAAAAAAGAGAGAGAGAGAGAGAGAGAGAACATGAGTGACTGTATAGTCTAGTGGTGACAGATCACACTCAGGATAGAGAAGGCCTCGCTTCCAATCCCCTTGCTCCAATGACTCTTTAATTACTTATCCATAATAGAACAGTTTCAAAAGCAGAGATTGAAAAAGCACCATGTTAGAAGGCCTAAATCCTTTTGTGAATCTGACATTTAGCGTCTTTTTGATCTCTAGGCTCCCAGCCTTAGAAAAACAACTGTCTAACTTCAACTGGACCCCGAAAGTAATATTTTCACCAGTAATAGCTTGGACACTGGTTTATAATCTCCCCAAGTATGTGTTCGGTGTGCCGCTTATTGGTAGTTATTGTGGTGCCTTCCTGCTTGTTTTTCCAACAGCAACCTATTAAACTAAATCAGTACGTGAATATGAAAATCCAATAATCCAATGTAGCTATACAGTGATGCCAGGTCTACACTGGCAGCAAAATTTGGCATGAGTCGATGGGAGTTATTCAAGACATAGAGTAGTTTGTGTAACTCCAGTAAACTTCCTAACTCCCCTTCAGCGTGATGTCTTTCCTGCACTGCACAAACTAGAAATATCTTGACACAGAGCTGTCTACAGAGGGCGTTAGGTCAGTGTAGTTACATCACTCCATGCTGTAGATTTTTCACACCCCTTAGCAATGTACTTATACTGATATAAGTCTGTAATATAAACCTGGCCTAGAGCCCTTGGTGAATTTGGAGCTGTTAATTGTGCTCTGGTCCAATCTTGAAAAAAAACAAAAATTTACTAGTCACACTTAGTAAGCTAATCTCTTAGGCTATGTCTACACTTGAAAAGTTAAGTTGACTTTATAAAGTTGACTTAATAAGGTCAACTTTAAGTCAATTTAAAGTGGACCTTGTTAAGTCAACTTAACAGAAGTGGACTTAACTTTTCAAGTGTAGATGTGGCCCCTTTTCGACCTTATTAAGTAGACTTAACTTTTTAAGTCGACTTAAAAAGGTCCACCTAGGCACTACTCCGCATCTCCATTGACTTATGTCGACTTAATGAAGTCGACTTAAACGCTAGTTTGAATTAAACAAGGTGTTATTAATTCGAACTAACTTTTCCTTAATTAGACTTAAGGAGCAGCTTAAGTTGAATTAAGGAAAGCCCAGTGTAGACATGGAGTAAATTAAGTTGACTTAAGCCTCCTTAAGTTGAGTTAATTTGTAAGTGTAGATGCACGCTTAGAAGAGGGATTCCTCCTTATTTGTTCAGTTGTACTGGCCATATCTTGTGAAGAGAAATCAGAGGGAATTCAAAACAAAGTTCCAGCTATTATCCATGCCTCTTTAACAATTCACCCAGCTACCTGGACTGGACAAGGATTAAGCATCTTGCTCTTAGCCCTCCCACACTCAGTGCACATAGACCAGTGAAATGAGGAGGTCATAGAGTGGATTAGGGTGGTTCTCCAACAACCTTGCTTAGCGTGGTAGAGCAAGTCACATTGTTACTCATAACATCTGCCATAGATAACCAATTTCTAGGCCCCACCGATCAGTTGTGAAAGAGAAAATAATGTTCAGCTACAGTAGTCAGTTATACCATTTGTTTGCAAACTGGTGAGCCATAACCAGTATTTTTTTTCCTGCTGTACTAACCAATTGGAGATTTCTTGTATCTTTTTACACTGCTGTTGCTATTTATTTAAATATAGATTAGGTACTGTGCCAAAGGCTGTGCGAAAACATTCTGTGATGCGAATCCTTTGTTCACAGACAAAAAATGTTTAATTTTAAAAGCAGCCGGTATAGACTTTGTTGAGGTAGAAAATGAATTTAAACTAAGTACTAAAGTAATCAATATTGATTATTAGAGTAAAGAAGTTCTACTGGAAGCATTAAAACATTTGACTACAGTAAATTTTGTCACTATCATCTCCAATCACTTGCTAAAATCATAGAATATTAATGTAGAATTTAAGTGTCACTAGACCAGAACCACTTAAAGGAAAATAGCTCTTCACTGACGCAGCTGGGATGGCAACTTGAGGAACTGAATAGTGCTATTTTAGCAATTTTCTTGTATAAGTAATAGTTCGTTATTTTCTGTGTACAGACACTTTTAAATCTCTTACACAATATAAAATCATGTCTGACCTGATGAATGCCATTTTCATTTCATTTTAAGTACATTATTCTTTAAATAAAATGGGTATTTATATAGCTAGTTGGGAGGACTAATTATAAAATGTTTACAAATTCACACAAAAAGTTAAGAGTTAGAGTTAACCCTCTTCCAACCATCCTAAGTCTACAGAGGAAGAGGGGAGACTAAGTAAGGACTAAGAGATCTAAATGTATTCTTGTTGTACCTAGGAATTGCATTACTCTGTTAAACCAGTGGTTCCTCTAGTCCAGTGTATTTTCTCTGATGCTGAAGCCACAATACATATTATTCTTTAACCTGCCAAAACAAGAACTTTCCTCACAATTCTTTCTTAGATTCACTCCATGAAACATACTTACAGTGAAATACATCTTTTTAAAAAATCCTTATTATTCTAGATATTCTTGTTATCCAGAGAAGGAATGAGCATTTAGTTATATACCATTAAGCTCTTGACCTCAGTGATATCTTGTGGCAATGAGTTCTACATAGTAATTGCTAAGTTAATTAAATGTCCTTTCTATTCTTCTTGTAGTCAGAGAATGAATACAAATTCTTATTATTTATTTGTGAGACTAGGTCCATCACTGATTTATAAAATGGCATTTTTTCTGTATTATTCTCCTTCCTAATATTATTGAGTTTGTATTTTAACAGAGGTTTTCCTTCAACTCTTTCTGATAGTCTCCAAGTCATTCCCAAATTAATTTAGTTAAACTAGAGTCTAGTAATTTTAAGAGTCATTCAATTCCCTATATTTATCCCTGCAGTAATTTCACTCATTTCTATGGAATTATAGCCAAGATTATTTTCACCGATTGTGGGTTATTTAAATTTGAAGATTTATATAGTTAGTTTATGATTAGCAAAGAACCATGAAGGCAGCCCCAAATGTTTAGATTTTTAACTAAGCAACTGTAACTTTCACTATGCAATAAAAAGAAGATAACTATCAAAGAATCTGTTCTAGTAGTATGGAAATGGTAAGGATGAGGGGGTTAGCATTCTCCTCATCTTTTCAATGCTTATCTTGAATGCATCACAAATGGCTTAACCAACCACTTAAACCCAGAGCTTGACAAGCCTATGCAATAGTGTCTGTAATTCTATGCAGGCTAGTGTAGGACAAAATCCTAGACCTTGCCATGAGAATTCAAACATTGCTGTGAATCAGATCTTTCTTTTCAAAGAAAGTGGGTTGGTTCTTACTTTTCTGAGTTACCTACGGACACAGCTATATGTAGTAATAATCCATGGAAAAGTTAAAAGCTAATGCGTATGGGAGTTTGCGAGGGAAGGAGAAGGAGAAGCCCTGAGAAGGAGGCGAAGGAGATCCCCTTGCTGAAGAAGCAAGGGAGAGAGCGAACCTTGGGGAGAGTGAATTGCTGACTGTGTGTGCTTGTGCTTGTGCTTGTGTCTTTTTTTCCCACAGGTGATTTCTGTGAATTGTCAGTTACTGTGTGAGTTGGGATTGTGATTGTGTGATTGTCTGGGGGCTGTTTGTACCATTGTTCTCTGCTCAGCCCTGCTCAGCTCAATCAGCCTTGTGATCACCCTTCCCCTGTGTGCTTAACGAGGGGTAAGGGCTGACCCAGGCAGAGAAGGCCTTAAAAGCCAGTGGCTGAGTGACCAGGGGGAGCTTGCGAGCAGGGACTGCAAACAGGGGAGTTTGCGAGGGAGTTTGTGGTTTGTGTAGATACTATGGTGAAGAGGACCCGCTCCGCTTGTGCCAGCACTGCTACTGTCTCCTCCACCTGCGCCTGTATCCAGACAGACATACTGACCACGGATATCTCTACCCAGATCCTGGCGTGGACTTGCAAGGACTGTGGCTTGCATTTCCCACTCTCAGACGGTCAGGCTGGGGAGATCATTCAATGTGACAGGTGTCTCCTGGTGGAATCTCTCAGGAAGCAGGTGGGGGAGTTACAGGAGGAGGTGGCCAGGCTCAGGAGTATCCATGCCCTGGATAAGTTCCTGGATAGCATCCATGAGGAAACATGCAAGGATGAAGAAACTATCCAGAGGCAAAGGACTGCTGCCACACCCTCGGAGAAGGATGAGATGGCTCAAGCAGAGGGTGGACACTGGCAGCTGGTTACTTCTGGCAGCAGACAGTGCTCCACCCCTGCTCCCATCCCACCCTCCGTTGTGGTAAAGAACCGCTACGCAGCACTACAGACAGGAGATGAGATGGAAGAGGAGAAGCCATGCACCCCCGAGGTTGGGAGGATCACAACCATCACACCCAGGAGAAAACGTTGGGTTGTGGTGGTTGGTGACTCTCTTCTGAGGGGGACGGAGGCACCCATCTGTTGCTCAGATAAGGCCTCTCGGGAGGTATGCTGCCTGCCAGGCGCCCGTATCCGAGACGTTACGGAGGGATTGTCGAGAATCATCCGTCTCTCTGACTACTACCCCATGCTACTCATCCATGTCGGAACCAATGATACTGCGAGAGGTGACCCTCTGCAGTTCAAAGGTGACTACAGGGCTCTGGGAGCACGGGTGAAGGAGTTCGGTGCACAGGTGGTGTTCTCCTCGATCCTTCCGATCAAGGGTAGGGGCCCGAGCAGAGACAGATGCATCCTGGAGGTGAATGCCTGGCTGCGGAGATGGTGTTACCGGGAGGGCTTTGGCTTCCTCGACCATGGGGTGCTGTTTCAGGAAGAAGGACTGCTAGGCAGAGATGGACTCCACCTATCCAGGAAGGGAAAGAGCATATTTTGAAGCAGACTGGCTAACCTGGTAAGGAGGGCTTTAAACTAGGTTCGAAGGGGGAAGGTGACCAAGGCCCACAGGTAAGTGAAACTGAGGGAAACCTGGGGGAAGGGATGGAACTTGGGGGATGCTGGGGCTGTAACAGCAGGAATAAAAGAGAGGGTAGTTGGAACTGGGGGGTGCCATCAAATAATTGTTTTTTATTTCCTGATGAAGTCATAATACCTCAGGCGAGTGGGGAAGGAGGACACCGGGAGAAATTGCAAGGAGGAAGATGCGACAGGAGGGAGAATTGACAGGGCAAAGTAGGGCAATGGGCCCGGCATCTTAGGTGCCTGTACACAAATGTGAGGAGCCTGGGAAACAAGCAGGAACAATTGGTAGTACTGGCACAGACAAGGAACTATGATATAATTGGAATAACAGAAATGTGGTGGGATAACTTGCATGACTGGAGCACTGCCATGGATGGATATAAATTGTTCAGGAAGGACAGGCAGGGAAAAAGGGGGGGAGGAGTAGCATTATATGTAAAAGAGCTGTATGACTGCTCGGAGCTCCACTATGAAAGTGGAAACAAGATGGTTGAAAGTTTGTGAGTTAAGTTTAGGGGAGAATGCAACAAGGGGGATGTTGTGGTGGGTGTCTGCTACAGACCGCCAGACCAGAAAGAGGAGGTGGATGAGGCGTTCTATGGACAACTAACAGAAGTTTCCAGATCGTCGCAGGCCCTGGTTCTTATGGGGGACTTCAATTATCCTGATGTCTGCTGGGAAGATAATACAGCAGTGCACAGGCAATGCAGGAAGTTTTTGGAGAATATTGAGGACAACTTCCTAGTACAAATGCTGGAGGAACCAACTAGGGGCCTTGCACCTCTAGATCTATTGCTCACAAACAGAGAAGAATTGATCGGGGAAGTAGAAGTAAATGGCAACCTGGGCAGCAGCAACCATGAGATGGTAGAGTTCAGGATCCTGATCAATGGAAGGAAGGAAAGAAGCAGAACACACACCCTGGACTTCAGAAAAGCAGATTTTGGCTCCCTTAGGGAGCTGATGGGCAGGGTCCCATGGGAGGCTGATCTGAAGGGGAAAGGTGTCCAAGACAGCTGGCTGTATTTTAAAGAAACCCTGTTAAAGGCACAGGAAGATAACATTCCGATGTGCAGAAAGAACAGCAAATGTGGACGGCGACCAGCGTGGCTTAGCAGGGAACTCTGCGGGGAGCTGAAACATAAAAGGGAAGCTTACAAGAAGTGGAAGCTTGGACAGATGACGAGGGAGGCGTATAAAGATATTGCTCGGGACTGCAGGGATTAAATCAGAAAGGCCAAAGGACAATTGGAGTTGCAGCTAGCAAGAGATGTGAAGGATAACAGAAAGGGGTTCTATAAGTATATCAGCAACAAGAAAAGGATCAGAGGTGGTGTAGGTCCCTTACTGAATGGGGCTGGCATCCTTGTGGAGGATGATGTGGAAAAGGCTGAAGTACTCAATGCTTTATTTACTTCAGTCTTCACAGGGAGGGCCAGCTCCCAGGCTACTACATGGGGTAACGCGGACTGGAGAGAAGAGTGGCCCTCGGTGATGGAAAGTCAGGTTAGGGAACACTTAATGAAATTGGATGTGCACAGTCCATGGGACCGGATGAACTGCATCCGAGGGTGCTGACGGAGTTGGGGGAAGTGATTGCAGAGCCGCTGGCCATTATCTTTCAGAACTCGTAGCAAATGGGGGTGGTCCCGGAGGAGTGGAAAAAGGCAAATATAGTACCTATCTCTAAGAAAGGGAAAAAGGAGGATCCAGGGAACTACAGACCGGTCAGCCTCACCTCAATCCCTGGGAAAATCATGGAGCAGGTCCTCAAGGAATCCATCCTGAAACACTTGGATGAAAATAGAGTGATCAGGAACAGTCAACATGGATTCACCAAGGGCAAATCGTGCCTGACCAACCTGATTTCCTTCTATGATGAGATGACTAGATTTGTGGATGCGGGAAGAGCCATTGACGTGATATACCTTGACTTTAGCAAGGCTTTTGATACGGTTTCCCACAGCATTCTCGTCGGCAAGTTAAGGAAGTATGGGTTGGACGAGTGGACCGTAAGGTGGATCGAAAACTGGTTAGATCAACGGGCTCAGCGGGTAGGAATCAATGGCTCGATGTCTGGTTGGCAACCGGTAACGAGTGGAGTGCCCCAGGGGTCGGTCCTGGGGCTGGTTCTATTCAACATCTTCATTAATGATCTTGATGATGGAATAGACTGCGTGCTTAGTAAGTTTGCGGATGACACCAAGTTGGGGGGAATGGTAGATACTCTGGAGGGCAGGGACAGGATCCAGAGAGACTTGGACAAATTGGAACACTGGGCTGAAAGAAACCTCATGAGGTTCAACAAAGACAAGTGCAAAGTCCTGCACTTAGGACGGAAAAATCCCATGCACTGCTACAGGCTGGGGACCAATCGGCTAAGTAGCAGCGCTGTATAAAAGGACCTGGGAGTTATGGTGGACGGGAAGATGAATATGAGCCAACAGTGTGCCCTTGTTGCCAAAAAGGTCAATGGCATATTAGGCTGCATCAGTAGGAGTATTGCCAGCAGATCGAGGGATGTGATAATTCCCCTCTATTCGACAGTGGTCAGGCCGCATCTGGAGTACTGTGTCCAGTTTTGGGCTCCCCACTACAGAAAGGATGTGGACAAATTAGAAAAAGTCCAGCGGAGGGCAACAAAAATGATTAGGGGGCTGGGGCACATGACTTATGAGGAGAGACTGAAGGAACTAGGTTTATTTAGTCTACAGAAGAGAAGACTGAGGGGAGATTTGATAGCAACCTTCAACTACTTGAAGTGTTGCTCCAAAGAGGAGGGAGCTAGGCTGTTCTCGAGGGTAACAGAGGACAGAACAAGGAGCAATGGTTTCAAATTACAGCTGGGGAGGTCAAGGTTGGATATTAGGAAAATCTTTCTCACTAGGAGGGTGGTGAAGCATTGGAATGGGCTATCTAGGGAGGTGGTAGAATCTTCATCTTTGGAGATTTTTAAGGCTCGGTTAGACAAAACCCTGGCTGGGATAATTTAGGGGGAGTGGTCCTGCTTTTTAGCAGGGGGTTGGACTAGATGACCTCGTGAGGTCCCTTCCAACCCTATTATTCTATGATTCTATGATTATTGTAGCAGGGTGATTTTCCCGCTTTGGTAGGGTAGAGGTTAAAAGTCCTGCAGAAGGAAGAAGCCAAAGAGAACTTGTGGTTGATGAGCTTACTAGGGTCCAGGAACTCTGTATATAAGAATGCTCAAGTCACAGTTCTCGGCAATTTTCCCTTGCTGTGTGGGGTTGTAGTGGAGTCCGTTCCACAATGTGGCTCCAGCTCCCTAGGCGGGCCGGACAACCCTCTGGTCATGTAGCTTTCAGCCCTCAGGCAGGACAAGGCAAATACACTGAGGTCTCAGCCATCAGGCAGGGCGAGGCAAACACACTGAAGTCTGTGGCCTTTCAGCCCTCAAGCAGGGCGAGGCAATCCAGAAGTCTATGGCCTTTCAGCCATAGTGAATATCTACTTACTTGTATAAAGGGAAGCCTTGCCTCAAGTCATACACACAGTCTGCGTAGTTGACGGTATTATGTAAAGTTACCCAATACCTGTATGCCCAGCACACCCAAATATTGAAAACGTACTATTGTAAATATATTGTTCATACTCACAGTGGAAATTCTGGGTGAAGAGGGAGCTTTGCCTACACCTTTTGAACTGGTGTAGTAAATGCTTCCTAAGCATATCAGTGATTTTTGTCTAGAAATCCTCCCTTTAGTCCTGGTTATAGTCCTCCATCGTCTCCCACCCAGTTCTCATTTCAAGGCCTCCCTTGATATCCCTGTTGTTGAGAAACTGGTCATGTCTGCTCCTTGAATAGGTGCATTATAGGCCAACAAAGGGTTTCTGTGCCACATGCTGTTTCTAGCATACTTGTATAGTGGAGTGCCATAACAGAAACATAAGAAACACAGAATGAACAGATTTTTATATAAAGCTAATAAATTATCCTTAGTAAAAGATGCAAATTTTTCATGCTACATTTCTCAGATGCACACATATACTAGAAAATTGGGATTTCACAGCACAAGTATGTGTCAGCTTCTGTACAATATACCAGAGCTGTTTACCAACTGCAGAAGGGTGCTCCTGCTTTCCCAGTACTCTAGCAAATGTAGAATTTCATGGATGTCTTTCAAATTTAGTTATGATAAACACATAGATATTAAAATCTTCGGACAAAGCAATAAGTATAATTATATTTTAGCCACTGAGACTAATACGTGAGTAATGATTTAGGAGGAAAAGAGATTAACTGAAGAGAAGTAATTCATTATAAACATATGAACTAGATTTTCCATCCCCAAATGCATCCTTTATGTCTCTGTACAGCAAATTACAGGAGAGCAAAAGGTAAACAAATATAGTTTTATATACTCTATATTTATAATAAATAAAACTATGAACTATAATTCTGCAAGGTCACCAGGATGGTATGATGTGTAATGGTTCATTATGACAATGACATCTAGTAGAATTTAGCTTTGGAGGTGCTTCTCTATTTTAAAAGCAAGTTTTCTAAATTAACTAGAGGAGTGTATAGTGGGACCTTTGACACTGAATTGCATGCAGAAATGCTTAGGCTAAAGTGTATTTGGTACCCTTCAGCTTTTTTTTTTTTTATCATCCCTGAAATTTATTGTTTGTTTAAGGTGTTGTATGGCATGTTCCACTTGAAGAAATAGCTAGGTTTTATTAGCCAAATATTGATGTTGTTAGGTTTTATTGTTTCTTCATGAACAAAACCAAGATAATACTCCTTCCAAAGTGACTTGGTTTTTCTATGTCTTCACTGCCAAGAAGAGGCAAGGTTGTTTCTTTGTTTTTGTTCTTTGTTTTTTGTTTTGTTTTTGTTTGTTTTTTTACAGCCAGATAGAAAACATGCACTAATTATCTTGTAAAATCCAAGTGAAGACAAGGCACAGGCAGTTCTTTCTATAGTATATCCAAATGAGGTCAACGCTATAACCTCCCCTACCTGGGTTTGACTTCTGCCTTGTCTCCACTAAGAGATTGCAGTGATATAGCTATTGTGCTTACCTGTCTTGCTGTTACACAGTTTTTTGACCATAAAGACCTAGTAATAGATCTACAAAAAGCAAGAGGATAAAAGCCAAGCAGGAGCTTCAGCAGGAACTGCTCAGTTCTCTTGCTAGTCAGGGCACTGTCTTCTTTAAGAGGATAAATGTTAACTTGTCTCTGCTTCAGCTTCAGTCAGTCACTCATGGAGCTTCTAGATAAATTAACAGAATTTTCCGCTACAGCCAGTGCTTTGGTTTCTGGCTAATGAAGCACCAGGGAAGAGTGCTGGTTCCTTTCCTATTGTAGTTTATCAACACTTTTTTTGTAGAGGGCTGGGTGGAGGGCTGGGTGCCAACCACTTTAAAGGAAGTTAATTCAGTGCATGGAAGCTGTTGAGTATGAGAATGAGAAGACTTATTTCAGAGTTTAACTTTAGTCCCTTTTTAAAAATGAAATTGCAGCTATATTTTACATTGTTTAACAGACTATTGACAAAAAAAGTGTGTGTAGAAATAGAGAACCTGATAATGAGTTTGCTTATGCTGTAGACATCAGAAATGGCCTTTCTGAAGTTATCATTGTCATTGTACCAGTGTATAAGTGGGATCGTAATCAAGCCTAATGCTAGCTATAATTTATCTACAGCAAAAGAAATCTGTATAATAACTTTTATTTCTGTATGTATTAATCTTTTAAGAACACATGGACATCTATTTTTATATAGCAAAGGCAAAACTCCAAATTAAAAAAGGGAATCTTAGGGGCCTATGGTATATATCTAGTCATTTTTGTCCACTAATTATTTGCAACTAATAAACAACAAAATACAAAATGTTTGCTCTCAATAGCTTGCTTTGATCCTTCAAGAATACTGACACACTAATGACAACAGAGTCCTGTGGCACTTTTAAAGACTAACAGATTTATTTATCGCATGAGCTTTCGTGGGAGAA
>ML685903.1:5304849-5346972 GCA_007922175.1 Pelusios castaneus
GTAGACATAGCCGTCCACACTTGTTTTAAAGTCGATTTAGTGCTATTCCCCATCCACATTGGTTTTAAGTCGACTTAAGAAGTCAACTTAAGGCTTAAGTAGACCTTCAGAGGTGGTGTTATTAAGTTGACTTAAGAAAAGCTAAGTGTGGACACAGAAGTTGACTTAGGATGTCCACACTGCTTAAGTCAACATGCTACAAAAACATCCTAGGTTCTTTGTGCTCTTCTGTATTGCTTTCCCATCACTAACTGAAGTCTCCTATGAGAACCAAGTCCTGTGATCTGGAATCTTTCAGTAGTTGTCTGAAGGAAGCCTTGTCTACTTCATCGTCCCAGCCTGATGGTCTATAACAGAGGCCTATCACAGTATTGCCTTTGTTGCTCTTGCCTCTAAACTTAATCTAGAGACTCTCAAAAGGATTTTGTCTAGTTTCATACTGGACCACTGAGCAATCATATTGCTCTCTTACACACTGTACAACCCCTCAACCTTTTATCACCTGCCTGTCCTTCCTGAACAGTTTATACCCATCCATGATAGTATTACAGTTGTGTGAGTTATCCCACCAAGTCTCGGTTAGTCCAATGACATCATAGTTCCTTGTTTGTGCATGACTTCCAATTCCTCCCACTTGTTTTCCAGGCTTCTTGGGTATGTCTACACTTGCACCTTAAATTGACTTAGCGACGCTTAAGTCGACCTACAGAATGCTGCATCCACACTGGGGGCTTCCTTAAGTCGACTTTAGTGCTTCCTTAAGTCGACTTAATAAATCAACCTTTGAAGGTTGACTTAACGCCTAAGTCAACCTTATTAAGTTGACTTAAGCCAGTGTGGATGGGGAGTGCCCTTAAGTTGACCTAATTGGTCTCCAGTCCCCGGTGCAATGTGGTATAGCTACCCACAATGCACCACTCCTCTGTTGACCTAGCAACTGCCATTGTGGACATAGACAGTCAACTTAAGTTTTTAGTGTGGACTCTCTAAGTTGACTTAACAAAGTCGACTTTAAATCGACTTTCTTAAGTCGACATAACATAGCCCATATGTTAATATACAGGCACCTATGATAACTAACCAATTGCTCTACTTTCTTAGTATTAATCAGGAATATGGAAAGCTTCTGTACAATTATCTTTAGGTTAATAAAGTGAAAAAGAGATCAGGAGACCTACATTTTCTTCCATGTTCTTACAAATATCATGTGGCTTTTTAAGAAAGGTAGCATCTATTTCTCAACTTCCCTACCTGTAAAATAAGGGTAATGTTTCTCCTTCCACACAGAAGTATTGTGGTTAAATTTAGGATATCTTTGATGTGCTTAAACACAGTGCTAGGGGATAATGGACAAATCTATTAGTATTAAATATATTAAGTGAGATATTTAGAGGATCCCATTGGTCTGCTTCATTCTCATTAGTTAAACAAGCATGTTGTGAAAAGTTGACTGATTTTTATCAGTTCCATATTAACTCTTTTGGGAAAAAAATATTGCAGACTGATTGGAATGTGAGTTAATTCACTGCAGTTTTCACCTTCAAAAGTTATCCAAAATCAGTTTATCATTTAATGAGATTACTTCGATAGTCTCAAAACTTGTCCAATATTAGCTTTAATTTATATCACCATATACTGTGTCCTAATATAACCTAAAACTCTTTGTAGAGGGAAGGACAGTTTTCTTCTAGGCAGGTCATGAATTATGTGCATTGTCAGAGCTATAAGAATTCTTATAGACTATCTGAATTTGTTTCTAAACATGGTGGTCATTTCCTCCAAAAGTTAATTTAAGCTGCAAATTAGATAACAGAAATGTCAGTGACAGTACATAATTCAAGAGAAATATTATCTGAAGTTATGAGACAACAAGATAAGCAGGCTAGTATTCAGCATATTCTCAGATAAGGGAGTAGTAGGATATATTTATACATGGCTAGACAATTCTGAAATATTGGATACCAGCCTAGCTTTTTTTGAAAGCAGTGGTGCGATTGGCGGGAGTGTGTGTGTGTGTGTGTGCGTGCGTGCGTGCGTGCGTGCGCGAGAGGGTTGGGGGGGGATTTGACATATTGTATACATGTTCTTCCCCAGGCACAGCACGTTTCTTAGGTGTGTTCCTTTGTGATTGGTTGCCTAGCAGCAGGCTGTCTTAGAGACCACTAGGTTTGCTGGTCTACATACATCTGCACAAACAACTGTGTGAACACTAACTGACCTTGTACCTGAGGGAGCATAAGCATGGAGACCTTTTTGACTCATACAGGCACCACCCCAAACAATGCATTCTTTCCTAGAAGCATTATGAAATTTTTCAACAAAACTGTCACTGACATTGCATTTCACACTAGACAATAACAAGACCCCTGCTCTGTTGCCTACACCTATCACTGGCTATGTCTACACTCAGGAATTTAGGTCGACTTTACGAAGTTGACTTTACTAAGTCAACTTTAAGTCAACCTTATTAAGTCAACTTACAGAGTCCACATAGGACTCTAAAGTTGACTTAAAGCTGGCCTTACACTACACTAGACTCTCTAAGTCAACTGGTTAGGTCCAGGGGGAGGCGAGGAGGCAGCAGCTTAAGTCGACTTAAAGAAGTGCCAGTGTGGACGCAGAGTAAATTAAGTCGACTTAAACACTGTGTGTTTCTCTCACATCATTGTAGAAAGGATTTCTTTGTGACCAGATTTTAAAATTGTATTTTAATGACTTAGTGCAAAATGGCTAGATGGTGATGAAGTTGTAAAAAAATGTAAAATGTACATTTGAGAGCATTCCTAGACTTACCCAAACCATGTTTCAAGAAGCCCAGACATCTGTATCTTACAATGACTTTCATAGCTATGTTTCTCAATAAATCACTCTGGGTCAGGGAGTTAAAAAACAATTGATATATCTTAGTGGTTTTTTGTTTTTCTTTTTACAATGGCCATTCCAGAGAAAGTACATGTAGATATTACATTTTTGAAAGGTACAGAAGTGTTTTAATTGAAAACAAAACATTATCATAACTTTTTAGTATGAAAAACATTACACACTGCGCCACTTGGATCTTTTAGTCAATTTATGTTTTTTAGAAGACAAAGGGATTGGTGGTGGTGTTTCTTAATCAACTGCAGTGCCAGCAGTTGGGGCCTTCAAGTCTTCCGAATGATTTCTGTTGGTGGCATTATCCATGATGGAAGATGGTAAGTTCAACTCTTCCATGGCACTCATCTCATCCTTTAGGTCTGTTAGGAACAGAGCACTTTGGGGTGATGACCTGACTGAGTTGACCATGTTAGAGACTTTAACATATGAGCCTTTGTACATACAAACCCTTTTATTGTTCCATGAAGAGAAGTTTTCATCCTGGACAAGCTTTCTCAGCAATACTAATGCATTTTTCTTATAATGCTTATTCACATTATCCAGCACTTCCTGAGCAAGAGTCAGAGGTCTTTGGTGTTTCTGGGGGTTTGGCAATCACTATCTGTTCCAGTTAGAAACAGATTTATTTTCCATTTATGTAAATTTCTCTGCCTCATGTACATGAGGTACCTTTGAAGCATGGCACTGTAAGGTTTAGACTTTTTGTATTCAGCTAAATCAGTCCTTTGAGGAACAAACTTAATTTAAGCATCTAGTTAGTGAGTCATGGTCATTCTGATATTTTCCTCCATCAGTCGTGGGGATCGGGGAATTAATTGTATAGCTCTCCTTTGCTGTGGGGACAATTTGCTAAGTAATTTTAAAAGAACTAGGCTTCTCTTCACACAGCTAGACATGTTTCCGACTGTCAAACTGGCATGTTAAAAAGGACCCACCAATAATTCATCTTGTTTTATACCTGTCTGTTGTTCTTCTCAAAGTAGAACTAACTGGCCAGTCTGGAGGGAAAAGGCCAGTTCTTAGTCTATGAGCCTCTAGTGTACAGCAGGGAGCTATACGATATTTTGGTAGCGCCTTCAAAGACTCCTAGAAAGAATTGTGCCTTGCAGGGTTACATTTGCCAAGTGAGGGTAGTGATTTGTTGCAACTCTTTTTTCCCTGACAAAATACTTTCTGAACAATATAGATAATGCTCAGGTTGCTGTGATGGTTACTTGTTAAAGGATTTCTCAGTTTCATTGCTTTCAAAAGCAGAGTTAATTAAATCATGTATAATAATCATATTTACTTTATTGGTAGGAAACAATTGGTGTTGTCAAAATCATCAGATAGCCTGTCTACAAAATTAATATATGGATATTTACCAAACAGTTCTTTATACAGAGGATGACAGCAACTGTAATTCCACACTAATGTTCTCAGGCATAATGGACAATTTTCACTCAATATTATTCAACACTTTTTTGTTTCTTGCAGTTGGTAGTCCTTGGTTGAATTACAGAAAATGGGTGTTTCCATTGGGTATCCATTTTTTCAAAAGCAGTAGAGGAGAGTTTTAAATCCTTCTCTGAGGATGCTCTTTTAAAAGATTTTCTGAGTTTTCTTCAAGTTCTTTTGTATTTATTTGCTATTGATTATTTTTGCCCTTACAATAGAAGGCTGCAATACATCTATCTTTTTTTAAGATGTTTTCACCCAGGTCCACTCTGTAGTTCAGGACTAGATCTTTCAAACTGCCAGAGTCTGGCATGCCCCCCCCCCCCCACAGGGCAGGACACAACCCTGCCCACCCCACTTGTATGCCCTGCCGGTGTCCTTGCCTTACTCAGCCCCCATTGTACCCAGGTACAATGGGACAAATGCTGAGCCACCTGGCACTTGGCAACGGGTCCCCCCTGCCACCGTGGACCCGTCCCAGGTCCACCTAGCCCCTAGAAGTCTCCTTAGGTGTCCAGTGTGGATGCTCTAAGTCGATTTGGCAAGGTCCTCTTTAAGTCGACTTAATTTTTGAGTGTGGACATGCTAAGATGACTTATTTGGCCAAGTGTAGACATAGCCAGAGGGTCCTAACTACAAACTGTAGTCTTTTCATATAGTCCATCCTGAGCTTCATCTTGTAATTAAGAAATATGAAAGTTGTCCCCATTGTAGGGTTGTGTGCTTTTT
Organism: Pelusios castaneus; assembly: GCA_007922175.1. NCBI lineage: Eukaryota > Metazoa > Chordata > Testudines > Pelomedusidae > Pelusios > Pelusios castaneus. The sequence goes on from ML685903.1 coordinate 5,309,893, forward strand.
CAGGATAACAGGTGATGCAGCCATGGTAAAAACCCATTAAACTCAAAGGCCATGTGTACCCCATCAATGATAGCATAACCGTCTAGAAAGTAGAGGCCTGCCTGTAAATCCCCAATGTGTAATGCATGTATTTTCTTTGTGAGTGGTATAAAATAGCCACTGAATAGATGGGATTGAATATCCTTTTTGCTGCCGGTTGTCCAGAGGGAGAAGTCCTACAGTGTTGGACTGTAAAAAACATAAATCTCTACATAATGCAGACAAATGCCATCTAAATATACTGGAAAGGATCAATACACAATTTTACCTCTATGAATTGATCAGGGTTTCTCTCTACAGTATCTCCCGTCTCTGTCATTTTCATGATCAAGAGAAATACAGGCCTATCTCAACATTTTAACATCCTGCTGACAATATTATGTAAGCTCTTTCTGCAGTCAAATATCTCATTTTGGTTGTCCCAATATCAGTAAAAAAATTCTGCTTTCTTCCCAGAAAACATAATTGTGATGCTATAGTATTCTACCCCAGCCATAGGCTCCAAGTAAAAGTGTTTAAAAATATGCAAAATACCCTTTGCAAGCCTCATACATCATAGCCTATGGGAGCTTGCTAAGCTTCATGAGCAAGGAGTTTAAAGTGTCTATAGAAAACAAATGCCCGGGGCCTTAACTTCCACACACATTAGTTTACAGCCCCCAGTCATCAGTTCTCTGTACACCTTTTCCCTTCAGTAACTATCTAATGATGAAATACATTGTATTGTGCAGGTATCGGGATCTGGCAAGATAACAACTCCTGAGTCAGGTTAGAGCAGCAAAAGAATGATTTATTCACTCACCATAACTACACACCAGAGGAGAGCCATTGTCTGGGAGGTGAGGGACCGGCGGACCAGGAGACCACAACTCGCGGCATCAAAGACCTGAAGGAGACTCTCACACCTCCCCCTTCTAACCCTCCCCTTAGTTATACCTCTCAAACCAGGTGAAGATAGGGTTGTCATGGCAATACATTTGGCAAGCAAAGTAAGTTCAATAGTTCAAGGCATATTTTAGCAAGCAAGGTAAAAACATGTTTTGGGAAGCAAGGTGGGAGCATCACTTGGCAAGCAAAGTAAATACATATTTCAGCTAGCAAGACAGTACATACTTTGGCAAGCACTGTGGGTTCTCACAGCAGTACATTGGTTTGGGTTTTTTGGCCTTGCCCTCACCCGTGGCCTACCTATGCTCTTGCGTTACAATGTCTTCCGCAGGACCCCCACTACATACATATTATAGTCTTTGGAATTATGCACCATGAATGTAAAGTTCGGGAACTGTTTTGACTATAAAGATATTAATAAAGGTAGAAAGACACTTGCTAAATTTTTCGAGTTTTGAAATGTAACAAAAATGTGATTGGGCACATGCAAAGCTGTCTAGTGCACATATTCAACATCATAAAAAATATTTGTTTCTGCTGCTTCAGCCATTCTAATGCTGTCTATAAAACACAGGTGACTGTATACATCTCTGGTGATCAAATCCTGACACTGCTTAATGTCTGCCTGTGTCCATATAAGACTGACATTTACTGCTTAAAGTTTTAGACATGCATTTGACTTGTGGGTTGTTTTTATTTTATTATTTTTTTTAATGAAGGTTTTACACGTCTATTTGAATACTCTTTGGATTGACAATACAGTCTGCAGCTAGGACAGCTCAGCTGCATGGCCATACTGCCTGACCACCTCATGCTCAAGCAGAGGTGGCAATGATATCTGCAGGAGTGGCCACGGCTGTATACAACATGGCAAAACTCACAATAATTTTTCACACCAAAGAACTTCTTCACACCCAGAATCACATAGTAATGCTCGTCATTCACCAGGATGAAAAAAATCTTGGGTACACTGGGTTCCCAGTTATAATAATAATAATAATAATAATAAACCATTTCATCACATAAAGCACCACTTGCATGTTGACTCATAACAACTTATAGCTGTTCAAATGCAACTATGTCACCGAGCATAATTTTTTTTCTATCAGGCCACCCCCATTTCTCAGGCAACTTTCTTACCCCTCCTAACAAATCTGTGGCTATAGGCTTCCAGTCATGTATGGCAGCCAAAATCCTACCCCAAAAAACATTGGCTATGTCTACACTTGCATCTTTAAGTCGTCTTTAACTAAGTTGACTTTAAGTCGACTTAGTTAAGTCAACTCAGTGTGCCTACACTTACAATTAAAGTCGACTTAAAGGGGAACTTACAAAGTCGACTTAGAGCGTCAACACTGGATGCTCTAGGTCGACTTTGTGGGGCTAGGGGGACCTTGGCCAGGTCCACGGTGGAGGGGGGGGAGCACCCCCTGTGTACAATGGGGCAAAGGGAGACAGGGACCCTGGCAGAGCAGAGCCCTGAGTGTGACACTGTCTGGATTTAGGGAAGCATTTATGATATTATTTTGTATGGATATCTCATAAATGCTATAATCCATAGGAACTATGTCATGTTTGGTATCAATAGAAAGGTAGTAATTTGCTGGGAATGATTATATAGTTTATGTCTAGGGATTCTATTTGGTTTAGAAGTTAAGAATTTGATGTTATATCCATACTTTAGCTTGTGTCATTAGATGGGATTAGACACATCAGACGGGATACATCAGACACAATTTGAAAATCAGCCTTTAAGGGGACACTATGGGAATCATAAGGAGTAGATGGGGACCCATCTAGAGAGCCTTCTGAGGAATTTTCTAAATCAGACTCTATGTTAGAGTTACCACCCCATCCACAGGAGCTTGGGATCAGATTCTGCCTCCCCATTCTCAGATACATCAGTTTGAGAGCCTCTATTAGCAGGCATTTTTTGGTCTCCTCATTACCTCGTTAGCCTTTTAATTTTTTTTTTTACAAAGACCCTGGCCTGTAGCTTTTTGGAAGCCATCTATCTGCTCTACAAACACTGCCCTGCCTTTATTTAAATTTCAGCTGTTGTATACATTGAGGATGTCCCTCAAACCCAATCCTCCTTCCATGATAAGTCATGACTGCTCAGAGCCACACTCTAATACTGAAGTATTTTTCAGTCACCCACAAGAGCTTTTGTATTTTTTATATAGTTTCTGGTTATCCTTTCTTTCAGAAAGTCTGAAGATAGAAGCATCATATTTTTGCCAAATCTTTTTAGAATACTGAAGAGTTGTCCAAACTTATGGTGGTGGGAGAAGAATTCGTAATAACTTTCTGATACTTCACAAGAAGACACGCAAGCATCACAGGAGCTTTCAGTCCTTGGCTTTTCATTCACAATCCCTAAAGTGCATTTTCCTGGTTTGTGAATGTGTATTTTCACTCAGTTTTCTCAGGGCTTGGTGTGGTGTCTACCAATGAGGAAGTGGAGTTGTGTTTGTTTTGTTGCTTCTTACTTACCTCTTACCTGTCTTTTGTTTTGTCCTTGGGTTTGATGTATCTCAACTTTGGACTGTCATGATGTTTTGCCTGTGCTCTTCTGCTGTTTTGCATTCCCATTGTTTTTAAAGATTTCAGAGCAGATTCCAGGCTCTTAGGCAGTTCTGCTGAATGTGTCCCTGTAGCTCCAAATAAAGCATCAACAGGATAGTTGCCCATGCCTCATTAGGAAAACAGAAATGTTACAATTTAGTGTCAAATAAACATTTTACAAAATTAACCAAACTTAACTGTACAATCTTTCTCGCTCACAACTATGTATTTGCTTAAAATAAAAGCTGCATAAAAACAAAAAAAAATAAGCAATTCATATTTATAAGCCTTCATCCATCTTTCAGTCATCACTATTAGTGAATAATCATTTTAAGACCACTCTTTCCTTTACTTTGAGCTTGTTTACTCTCTGGTGTAAGGGTCTCTCATGTTTTAACCACACCTACTGTGAAATGCATGAATTCTTGCAAACTTTTAAAATCACTCCCCCACCCTCCTATTTAAACAGTCATAGCTTTAAAAAAAAAAAAAAAAAAAAAAACAATTTCAGGCTGTACAACAAACACAGCTTTCAGTTTATTTCTATCGATACTGTTTCTCCAAAACCTAGACATTTTTAATACAAGCACGATTCCACCATCCATCCAGAAACAAAGTGTGCAACAAAATACTTTTGAAATCATACAGTAACTATGTCTTGCACACCCCTAAGTTATCAACAACAATTTAAACATTACAACTAATTTAAAAAACAACCTATTTTAAAAATAAAAAATGTTTTGCAGTTTTAAACCCCAGCAATTAAAAACACTCAAAACCAAACAGTTCTGCTACAAGGGCTTTTTCTGAGCTGGTACGCACTGGTACAGCATACTAGCACCTATTTTTCTCTGGCCAGCCCCACTGCTCAGCTGGGGACCAGGGTCAGCAGGACAAGGAAAGGAGCGGGTCTCCTTTCCCCTGCTGACCCCAGCCCCCATCTGGGCAGCGGGGCCAGCAGGGGCCAGGAAAAGCATCTGTGTGTCAGAATCCAGCCCACCAGGGGCTGGAATCTGGCCCTCAGGATGCCTGGGAGCTGCAGCCAGGTTGCAGCTTTTTCAAATCTCCTGCCCTGAGCATGCATGCACGTCTCAGGGTGGGAGCAACTCTGGCTACCCCTGCAGCTCTGGCCAGATAAGGGGGAGGGGAATGGGAGGGTCAGGGAGTGGTGGGGGATTGGGGAACTCTGGGCAGGTAGGAAGACAGCGGTGGGAGGGGGGAAATCTGCAAGAGAAGCGGGGAAAGGGCTGGGGGGTGAGAGGAGCAGGGAAAGGATCTGGGGGGTCAGAGGAGCCAGGATTTGGAGGGTCCTCACACACACACATACATACATACACCATCTCCTGCCAGCATATCGGCACTTTTTTTTTTCAGAAAAAAAGCACTGTCTGCAACCAAATATATTTCAAGAAATCCACATTTATGTCCTGCATAAGCCCCTAACTCATAATTTAAACATTAAAACTAACTTTAAAAACCATTGTTAAAAACATACACACATTATAAAATCCAGTTGCAGAAATTTACCTTCCACCACAGACTAAAGAGATGCTGGCTCATGGTTATTTTGTTTTCCTCCAGGGAGAAGCCACTAGGGAGAATCAGCTGCAGCATAAACTCAACACCGTCATGCCAGAAGACATGAAATAACACATATATTTGGGCCTTTGGGTTAAAGAACAAGCAAAAATTTTACTTAGTATTATGCCCTATCTGCATCAATCCCCATACAACCTGTTTAATACTGTTTTTTGCTTTTTAATTAAATAGTATTAAGAACTACTATAGTTAAAAATAGGGCTTTGTTTTGCCCTGGTGAAACATACCTTGAAGCTAGTGTTTCCCAACTAAATAAAAACCACTCCAATAAAGACATGTATCATTATTAGTAAGAACAGAATGGACAAGGAGTTATGCTATATAATATATATTTTCAGAGTTAAAACAAAACATATCTCATCTTGCAGTCCAGTATTTGTTCATGATAATTTCTTTTATAAAAGCATGGTCTCCAAAAAAGCTGAGGTTTTCATAACAGCCTAATTCCCTATTTCAAACAAACTTTAAAGTTTGTAGTTAGCACATTGATTTGATCACTAAAACTCTTAGGCCACATTTACACTAATGATGGCAAATTCACCACCATCAGTTTAATCTTTCTAATTTGATTGGGTGTGTCTACACTTGTAAATTAAGTCGACTTAAGCTTGCTTAAATCAACTTAATTTACTCTGTGTCTACACTACACTTTCCTTAAGTCGACTTAAGCAAGCTGCTTAAATCGACTTAAGGAAAATTAAGTTGACTTTGTTAAACCTGGTTTAAAGACGACTTTAGACTTAAGTCGACTTTCTAATTCCAAAGGGGTAGCCGTGTTAGTCTATTGTAGAAAGACAACAGAGTCTTGTGGCACTTTTAAAGACTAACAGATTTATTAATCGCATGAGCTTTCGTGGGAGAAAATCCCACTTCGTCAGACGCTTTGAAGATAGGAAAGTTACAGAGTGGGAGGAAATTAAATGCAGGGGAGTGTATGACATAGCATCAGGTCAGGCTGTAACAGCAAATCAAGGTAGGTGTTAGGATTCAAAACACTGGGGAACAGCACATAGAGGAGGGGGGAGGTCAATTCACTTGATGTAATGCGAGAAAAATCCATAGTCCCTGTTTAACCCCAAGGCAACTGAGTCAAATTTGCATATAAGTTCGAGTTCTGCAGACTCTCTTTGAAGCTGTGATTTGTTATTCATCTGTTTCAACACAGCTATTAACAAGTCGTTAAGGGAGTGAGCAGGGAGGTTGAAGTGTTCTCCTACAGGTTTTTCAGTATTGCAGTTTCTGATGTCAGATTTGTGTCCATTGATTCTTTGGCGCAGAGACTGTCCTGTCTGTCCAATATATAAGGCAGAGGGGCATTTCCGGCACATGATGGCATAAATCACATTGGTGGATGAGCAGGTGAATGAACCCTTGATGGAGTAGGTGGCATGATTAGGCCCTGTGATGGTGTCATCAGTGTAGATATGAGGGCAAAGTTGGCAGCGTGGTCTGCTGCAGGGCTGTGTTCCTGCTTTAGTGTTTCTGCTCTGTGATCTGTAGTTGCTGGTAAGTATCCTTTTAAGATTAGGGGGCTGTCTGAAAGCAAGGAGAGGTCTGTCTCCCAAGGCTTGAGAGAGTGAGGGATCATCTTGTAAAATAGGCTATAGATTTTTGATGATGTGTTGAAGAGGTCTGGCTTGGGGGTTGTAGGTGACGACCAGTGGCGTTCTGTTGTTGTTTTTCATGGGCTTCTCCTGCAGTAGTTGACTTCTGGGTACCCGTCTGGCTCTGTCAATTTGTTTCTTCACTTCTGTGGGTTTGTACTGTAGTTTTAAGAATGCCTGGTAGAGATCCTGAAGGTGTCTGTCTCTGTCTAAAGGGTCAGAGCAAATGCGGTTATATCTTAGGGCTTGACTGTACACAATGGATCGTGTGGTGTGTCGAGGATGGAAGCTCGAGGGATGTAGGTAACTATACCGATCAGTAGGTTTGCGGTATAGGGAGGTCTTTATGTGTCCCTCGCTAATTTGCACTGTAGTGTCCAGAAAGTGGATCTCTTGTGTGGAGTGTTCCAGGCTAAGTTTGATTGTGTTGTGGAAATTGTTGAAATCTCTGTGGAATTCTTCAAGGTCATCTTTACCATGGGTCCAGATGATGAAGATGTCATCAATATAGCATAGGTAAAGTAGGGGTGCTTTGGGATGAGACGTGAGGAAACGTTGTTCTAAATCGGCCATAAAGATGTTGGCATATTGTGGGGCCATGCGGGTACCCATGGCAGTGCCACTGACTTGAAGGTATAGATCATCTTCAAATCTGAAATGGTTGTGGGTGAGTACAAAGTCACAGAGGTCAGCCACAAGTTTAGCTGTGTCATCATCCTGGATGGTTCTTCTAATAGCTTGTAATCCATCCTTGTGGGGGATGTTAGTGTAAAGAGCCTCTACATCCATAGTGGCTAGGATGGTATTTTCTGGAAGACCATCAATGGATTGGATTTTTCTCAGGAAATCTGTAGTGTCTCTCAGATAGCTAGGTGTGTTGATAGCATAGGGTCTTAGGAGAGAGTCCACATAGCCAGATAATCCTGCTGTAAGCGTGCCAATGCCTGAGATGATGGGGCGTCCGGGGTTTCCTCTTTTATGTATTTTTGGTAGTAGATAGAATATCCCTTGACGGGGTTCTGGCGGTGTCTCTGTCTTGATTTGTTCTTGTGCTGCTTTGGGGAGTTTCTTGAGTAGGTGTTGTAGTTCCTTCTGGTATTCCTCAGTGGGGTCAGAGAGGAGTGGTTTGTAGAACATTCCATTGGACAGCTGTTTATAAGCCTCCTGATCGTAATCCGATTTATTCATGATGACGACGGCACCTCCCTTGTCAGCCTCCTTAATAATAATGTCAGAGTTGTTTCTGAGGCTCTGTCGACTTTCTAAAGTTGACTTAAGCCAGTGTGAATGCAGAGTAGCCCTAAGTCGACTCTAAGTCGACTTAGGTCTCTCCAGGACTCCCCTACTGCCCCCCCTGCCAGGGAGGGTGGCAAAGGGGGACAGTGGCATGCTCCCCCACAGGACAGGGCAGAGCCCTGCCCACCCTGCCCCTCTGCCCTGCCAGGGTCCCTATCCCCCTTTTGCCCCATTTTACCTAGGTACAATGGGGCAAAGGCTGAGCCCCATGCCACTTGGCAAGGGGTGCCCCCCCCTGCCACCGTGGACCTCTCCCAGGTCCACCTAGCCTCTAGAAGTCAACCTAAGTGTCCAGTGTGGACACTCTAGGTCGACTTTGTAAGTTCCCCCATAAGTCGACTTAAAATTTAGGTGTGGACATGCTAAGTCGACTTAACAAAGTCGATTTTGTTAAATTGACTTAGCTAAAGTCGACCTAAATTAAGAAATGTAGACGTAGCCATTGAGTCTTCAGTGAAGATTAGCTCAATCAATCTGGAAATCTATTCAGTAAGTCCACACCCAGAATAGTAGCAGTGAGTCAGAAGGCGGAGGGTGGGGAGAGGGGGAGGTATTCCCTTCGACTCAGCGCAGTGGAGACACTGCAGAAAGCAGGCATTAGGATGACTAAGGTAGATACATATGTTATTTTACATAGCTTCTGCATCTGCCTTTGACTGCTGCCTAAATATGCAGCCAGTTTAGACTCAGGCTTAATTAATAGATTCTTAAGAAATTTCAACAATCTTCTCCAGTCATTCTCTTTGTGATATGGAGGGTGAAGATTAAATTGTGTTCACAACTGGGATGCTTGTGTCTTTAAAAAACAAACAAACAAACAAACAAAAAAAAACCCAAAAAACCCAAACCTTACATTTTACAGTTTCAGTGAAAAAACAGCACTGGAGGGCCTTCATACAGTACTAAACAGTAAATCACCATACACAACAATACTTAACACTGTATTGTCTCCTCGCTGGGGGACCTTGCAGATATCAATGAATGTCTTAGGGATTGGGTTTTTTTTTGGAGGGTGTGGGGGAGATGAAGGAAGAGTGTTTGTTTATTAAACACATTTATTTCATGGTCATAGTTTTGGTTTGTTTTCAAATAAGATGGACGTAGCACAGTAAAGTCTGTCCAAAAACCCCTTATCTTTTAAATGATTGACTGTTCTTACAGCAAATGCTTATTTTATAAACATATGGTAGAGGTTTATGAACCTTCACACATTTCCATTTTGGGCTAGATCTTTTGTTTATTTTTTGTATATATATATATTATTTTAAACGTTTAATGACTTTTAATGATTCCCCCACCACAGAACTTCTCTCAATTGGTCAAATCTGAAATCTACCCTGATTGGTGGAAGGCAGTGGGAGGAGTTCTTAGAGGGGCCACATGCCACTCTCTTGATTCCAGTCAGGTGTCTATCTTGACACAGAAGGAATACTCCAGGGGTGGGTCTTAAAGTAACAAGTGGGCAGGGACTGAGAGGCTGGAGTGGAGGGCGGTGCAATATGTGATTAATGTTAGGTTGCTTGTGCTCAAAGTATTCCATTTTAAGAAACCCTGAAATGCTCCCACTGTAGCAACATGTTGGTGTTTTTGAAACTAATTCTTCCTGAGATTCCCCAGCTCCCTGGCAAGATACTTTGGACCGAAAGGATCCTGGAAGTCTTTCTTCTTAGGTGGTCTATCCTACAGCCAGGATCCTACAAACCCTAGCAGCCCTAGAAACAAATGTCCCCTGACATCCTGCCTCAGGTGCTTCTGAGCAACATCAGACAACTGAAATTTTCTCACAGAAAGTTTTGATGTTCTGTTGGAAATATTTCTGATAGAAAGTTACTGACCACATCTACTCAGAATTAGAAAGGACTCTGCAGAACACCAGAGAGATTTAAACAAGGTAGGTAAATGGGCAACCCAATCTCAAATTAAATTAAAAACCAATAAAATCAGAGTAATGTTCATTGGAAGGTAAATCTTAAACTACTTCTACACCATACAAAGTTCTAACTTAACCGTATCGACTCAATAAAGGGATCTCTGTATCAGTATAGATAGCTTAAAGAAGACTACTGCATGATGTGCAACTACAGTTAAAAATAACAGATCATTAGAATTCTAAAGGAATAGGATGGCAAATAATATGGAAAATGTTATAATGCTTTTATATAAATCAATGGTGCTTCTTCATTTGGAATACTGTGTGTATATTATACCTCATCTTTTAAGGTTATGGTAGAACCTGAAGGGAATTTATAGAAGGGTAACAAGAAATGATCAAGAACACAAAAAATGTTCCAACATAAAGAAAGATGGGAAAAAATGGGATTGTTTACTTTAGAAAGCAGATGAATTATAAGGTACATGATAAAATTATAAAATACTAAATGATACAGAGGAAGATTGAGAAATGTTGTTCTGCATGTATTATTACACAAGGAAAAGGAAACATTCAGTGAAATCAAAAGGTGTGAAATTTAAAATGAATAAAAAGTAAATATTTTTTCCACATATCATGCAATTAAACTTCAGAACTCATTGCCAATTGAGACATTGAGACCAAGAATTAACAAGATTCAATGGACTGGACATTTATATGGCTCTGAAAAACAATCAAATATTTGAGGAAAACATTATCATTGGGCTTCTGGACTTAATCCAGTATCTGCTGTAAATGATCCAGTTGAGACCTTATGTGAGGGACACATTGCCCTATACCTGCCTTCTGCAATATTCTCACTCCTTTCTTAGAAGTATCTGTTGCTGACCAGAGTCATATATGCTAAAATATAGAAGTCAAAACTGTACACTAATAATCTGAAAAAAAAAATCTCATTCCCTATATACAAATCATAATTAATGCTTTTTTTCAGATGTTTTCTATAGTTGTACATACTAATTTTCTGCATGAATTTTTAATTGTCATGTGGCACTGGAATGATATTTTAAGTGTTTCTCCATTATCCCCCCAGATTCTTCTGATCAATGTTTCTCTAAATATAATCATTGAAAGAATAATCCTGTGCCACTTTCAACTTACTTTACATTAATTCTGTAAGCAAGTGCCCCCATTGTGTTTTACATGTAACTTGAATGAAAATTTGATGGCAGACTTTTTTTTTTACTATGCACTGTATTTATTTGGCTCCATGTAAATACCATGTAAAATACCTCCATGTAAGGGTATTTCTAAGAATACACTGAAGAAATAATAAAGAAATAATAATAAAAAGAAAACTGGTATGTTATAGCTACAGTTTTTGAATGATGGATGGACAAAATAGGACAGATTCTTTTATTGTCACTATTTTGACATTGAAGTGAGGCAAAAATACCTTAATGTTGCCTATAGTAGACAGCAGTGGAAACCAGGAATAACAAGCTTACTGTCAGCTATTTCTTCCCAAGTATCTTCCAGTTGGGGTGTGGGTCAGAGGAATGTTAAGAATGGGAGAATCTAGCATAAAATGCACTGTAGACAGCATTAGACAGTCCCTAGAAGTCTCTTTGCAGCAGATGTTTTCAATGTAAACACAATTTCAATAATAATAAAAAGGTTTAACTGTCTTCTCCCACCTCCACACCACATTCCAGCCAGCTCTAAACAAAACAAAAACCAAACAACACCCCCACAACAGAAATAAAAAAGCAAACATAATATTATTTTTAAAGTGGCTGCTAAGTCCTTCCCCAACTGCACAATACCATAGACAGAGCAAATAAAAAACAGAAACAAAGTATTCATGGGTTATGGGACATGGAAAGCCAAATGCCCTACCCCACAGTTCATGAATTGCTGTACAGAAGAACTATTAAGCAGAGATAGTAAAAAAATGAATTTCTTGATATTAAAAAAAAGTTTTTCTTGTTTTCATCAGACTTTTCCAATGAGCTACAGTTTTTAAATAAAACATAATAATACTTATTAATCTCTCTTGGCATTAATGCTTTTGCTTGTTTTTAAAGAAAAAGATGGTAAAACTTTTTTCTTCTATTTTTGTTCCTTCTATGTACCATGAATTTACTCCACTCCAACTCTGAGTATTCTGAACATATAGTTACCTTTTCCATGAAGTATCTCTTTACTTCAAAGGTGAAGAGAAACCGAATGCCTTTTGTCATTGAAAATTAGTTTGTCTGAATTCAGTATATTCCTCATTAAACCTACCATTGTCAGGACCTTAAGTTTCCAAAAGCTAAACTTTTTGAGAGAGGACACAGTGGGTATGTCTACACTGGAACCTTAGGTCGACTTAAGGAAGGTTAAATCGACCTACAGACACATTGGGCGCTTATTAAGTCGACTTAAGTGCTTCCTTAAGTCGACTTAATGACACCACCTCTTACAGTCTACTTAACACTTAAATCAACCTTATTAAGTCGACTTAATCCAGTGTAGTCGTGGAAATCCCTTAAGTCAACCTAATTGGCCTCCTCCCAGCTACCCAAAATGCACCATTTCTCCATCGACCTAGCACCTGCCAGTGTGGACACAGGCTGTCGACAGGAGTTTTCAATGTGGATTCTCTAAGTTAACTTAACAAGGTTGACGTTAAGTCAACTTAAAGTTGACCTTGTTAGGTCAACCTAACAGAGCCTCCAGTGTAGACATACCCAGGGAAGGGGATATGCCTGAACCATGCCAGGAAACAAACACCTCATCAATATGAGGACTATTAATGAAATCTTATGTTCAACCCTGATCTAACAAAACCCATCTATTAATTTAGATAGTGTATTATATATATATGGTCATGCGTTCCATAGTTTACAAAACTGCTCGTGAAATATATTTAATATGGTAAATACTGCTGCTCATATACAGCTGAAATAACCACTGCAGATTATGTTTAAAATAAAAGTGAAGTTTTAAAATTCTTTTAAAATGTAATCTTTACTATTCTAGTGTAGGAACAGATTCCTGATAGCCCGGAGCCTAGGAACATGTCAAGACCCCTGCCACCCACTGGAATACAAATATTTATGCATATTCCTGAAAGAAGCAAGACAGGCCTTTGGGAAACTTTGACAACTAAAAGACTAGGAAGGAAAGATGGAAATCAGTGAATTTGGGGAGTAAACATGACCCTGGACCTCTCCTGACTTGAGTTTTCTCTGAAACATGCAGTTGTGTGCATGATGGAAAGTCTGGCAATAATTAACCACTTTGCAAAGAGTAAAGTTGCCAAGAGCTTTAGTCCAGCAAAATCCTAGGTAACATAAGAAGTTTTGAGGTATACAGCTTTGAAGATATGAAGGAAACAAATCTGAATAAATAATTACAGTTGTCAATATATTTGCTCCCCTGAACTAAAGTATCAATTAATGTAATGATGAGCCTTAAGTAGAAGGCAGTAAGTCCTGAGCAGATGACAGAGCATAACCAGACTGCCCCTAGAGCAATGGTGGACTTAGTCTCTGGGTCTCCTGTTGCTTCACACCACAGTGATTCATACCAGCACTTTTGTTGGTACACATTGGCTTCCTCCTCCCACTGATGTGCTTGGCTGGTGTTCTGGAGTTGTTGAGCTCTGCCTGCTGCTCACCCATTTTGTAGGGTCTCTATTTAATCTCTCACATGAAACTATTCTTTCAATGTGGTGACTTAGAATGGAGCTGTTCCACACATATGGATAAAGGGTGCATAGTATGCCGGGGAAGGGGGGAAAATTGTGCATTACTGTCATCTCTATACCTCCAAAGCAAATCCAATGGGATAAAACCCTTTGAGATCACCACTTGATGAGTTAGGTTTACAAAGCCAAAGTAAAGCCAGTTGGCTTTGACATATCTGTAATCTAATAAGTGTTACTGTTAGTAAGAGGTAAGAGAGAATCTCATCTGCAACAAGTGGAGAAATTGTGGAATTTAGATTGAAGGCCTTTGGTTAAAAGTGTAGTCACAGGACAAGCTCTCTTCACTTGGGCAAACCTTTCTGAGAAAATATATTTAAACCTTTATCTGTATTTTATCTTATTTTCACAATACATCTGTGGCTACACAAAATGAGACGATTAATCAAAATTTCAACTCCTACATTTTTAACAGCTGAGTTTGTTATGTCACACAAGGAAGTCATTATGCTTACTAGATGAGGGATGTGAGTAATCCCTAAACTGGTTTTCATCTGTACACAATTTAACACATAGTGAAAGGATTTGGGGTTGCCAGTTCTCAGAGCAAAACAATGAACGCTTAATTTAAGAACAATTTTAAAAAACTTACTATTCCATTGGAATATACAATGGAATAAACCTATTCCATTGTAAAACAACAAAAAACTAAAGCTCCTTAGACAAATAGATAGAACAGCTCTATATACCATTTCAATAGCACCCCCTACAAAAGAAACAGTTTAAATATATTTATGTTTATTATGAAGGAAAAAAGAATGTTAAGGGGTAGACTTGTGTCTTTGCATTTACCCAGGAGTAGATGGTGCGGCGTGTAAGGACAAAGCTTTCCTGCTTCAGGAGCATCTTGGGAATGAAAGAGATGCAGTCATTATTCTCTCATACTCCACTCTTATTTAAGGAAATAAAGTAAGTTACTGTTTCTCTTGAAAGGGTGCAGATTACTTTCTTTTGTGTGTCCAACTAATTACTGGGGCCAGAGTGTAAGAAGATAAAGCCAAGGCTGCACTGTTCCCAGCTCCACTCCTCTACTAACCAACCCTACCACTTGTTCCACCGAGATATACCTCAAGGCTGCAGCTCTTGTACTCAACACAGAATCCAGATTAAGGGTCATGTATTCTAATGTAGATACACAGAGTTTATAAGATTCTCACTTTCTCTTACTGCCTTGCCTGGCTGCATTAGAGCTAGTCACAATCTAGCCTTCATATACAATAAATGACTTTAAAGTAATATGAACTTTAAAACAAAAATAGCTGCTAGCAGCAACCTTTATCTCAAATATTGTTCAAAGAACAAAATCAGGCAAATCAAACATACAGAGGTGGGAAAGAGACACATTTAAAGTTTTTGCCTGGCCAACAGCCACCTGGTAGGTTCAAGTAGCACACACCTCATTACTCTCAGAAGGGTAGCCACAAATGTCCACACTAATACCAATCTCATGCCAACAGAATCTCTTCTGTGTGTTGGCCATGTCAGTAATATTACTTTCACTCCAGGCATACTTTGGCTAGCTGGCAGATTGACTATTGTCCCTTCTTTTTTAGGCTTCTTTGGTTCTTCATGTGACAGCAACTCCAAAGATTTCCGATACCTTCCTGTTTTTCAGGTTACACTCTTTGCCTAGGAGAGATGCATCTTCCTCAATTGGGTCAAGTCATCAGTCATTCCCACACTCCATTATGGAGGATGGGTCCCCTGAATAGTGGTTCTGATGAGCTGTTGTTATTCTATAGAGACATAATGTGAAGGCAAAGAAGAAAGGTTTCAGAAGGTGTAGATATGAATTGCAAAGACCCGGACAGACTGAAGTTTGCAGCTCAATCTCATGGTTGTGTTATATAATGTTTAACTAAAATAAGTAAATATAAGCTCTCTATGCCTTAAGAGGAACACAAAACCTTAACTCCAGGGCTTTTATGAGGCAGCCTAGATACCACTTGTGAAGAATTTAGAAATGTACAAATATCCAGTTCACAGTGGAGTAGAGGAATTTCTACATTCAAGGGCTCATGTTCTCCCCACAGATGACAGAGAAGTTTGTAAACAACAGCGTCAGCCATCTGCTGACATAACTTTGAGTAAGGTATCTTCTCTTGACCTCCATTTAATCCTCAGAAAGACTTTATGAAGATCCCATTAGTCTGATATCTTCCCCTCAGATTGCCAATACCTTGGTATAATTTATTTATTAATGAGATCATGTAGCAGAATGTTGGAGGGACTTATAACTCAGACATTTTAGTTTACAGAGGACTGAAATGTGACATTTAAAATTGTCACACAATTTAAGTTTTTAATTAAATGATGTGCTTTTGTGGATTATTCAATCCCACTCCCTTTATTTAATGCAAGTTATTTTGGTTAGCTTGAAAGGCTAATTTCTGACTCCTTTACAAAAAATTAGAATTTTGAAGACTATTAATCCATAGAGAGTTATTTTGACTTTTGGTGATTTTTTGACAAAATTAATTCTAGTTGAAAACTGATTGCTATGTCTATTCCAAAGTTATATATTTTATAGTTACCACATACTATTAAATGCTTTGCAGATATAGAATATGGAAAGTGTTTAGAGATGCTAAACTCTATGAGTTCATGTATAAAATTAGAAAGGGATGGAGGGAGGAAGTGGGGGGGGTGTATGTGTGTGTGAAAGACAGAGAGAGAGAGAGAGAGAGAGAGAGAGAGAGAGATGAGGAAGTGTAGGTGGGAATAAGGAAACAAAGAGAATGACTAACTTCTACAAAGCTATCAGAAAAAAAACATACCATTTTGCTTCCCCCTTAGTGTTTGGGCATCAAGTCAGCACAGGCTGCTTGCCTATTATTTAACAGACTGAGGAAGTATGTTTATATTTAAATGATCTGTCACAGAATGCAGGCCTTTAATTTTACAGAGGATTTGTCTTTACTAATATCCTCAACTCACCATGTAGATCAATTGAACTATATATCCCTGAAAGCAATAAAAAATCCTATACAAGAGTCCAGCACTGCTATGGCTATCTGAAAACAAGTTCAAAGAGTAAAAAATCTAGCTCAGCTTCTGTATTATTATAGCCTCAAGTAACATAAGTAATAGGTCATGTAATTAGAACACATAAATGATACGTTTAAGGTTTTCAAATAATTTTAACACTGTTCCTAAGAGTTTAAAAGCACATCATTAGTGAAACACAGTTCTGAGCTTCCTACTGAAAAGCAGGTAAAGAAGTAATGAACTGTCTCTCTTTGTGCACCACTTCCAATAAACAAATAAAGCACTGGATTGAGCATTTGGGTGAACCTAGTAAAGGAAATAAAAGTGGTAGTATGTCAAATGGCTTTAATTTTATTTTGGTAATGGTTTCTAGACTTGAATTTATTGAACAGGAGCAGTAGAGGATCTATTGGCAGAAGATATATATATATATATATATATATATATATATATATATATATATATATATATAAAATAAAATAAAATAAAATAAAATAAAATAGCAAGTCCAGCAAGTCTTAAAGGAAATGTTACATATACAGTATTTTGCGCACTATGTTGATCCAAATGATATACAGAAAAGTATTACAGCAGGTTTGTTATATTTCTAATAATAATTCTAATGATAATTCTAAACCACCCTGTCGTGAGGCTGGTGTGTCTTGCTGCTGATGGTGATCCACACTAATGGGAAGGTTCAGACAAGGCTGAGGGTTTACCTCTATCCCACTAGGTTCCCCTCCCTGGATGCCCAAAGGGCAATCTGAGTTCTCGGAGCCACCTTTTCTTCCATGTAGCATGCCCTCCCACCCAGAGTCAATTAACCAGCCCACTACTGGCCACAGTCAGTTAGGCGGCCCCCAACCCTGGGTCAGCCCCGGCCACGGCCTAGCAGCTTGTTGGGATAATGGAGTGCCACCAGTGGGGTTGCAACATCCATGGAAGGGGGGTTCATTCCCACCCTGCTCCTCTGAGCCCCAGTCCAAGGCCCTATTGGTGTTGGGAGTGCTGGTCACTGAGTAAGTGGGTTCTACCTGAAACGTGCTGACAATGTCTCTGCTGTTCTCCTTTTTATACCCCCTGGGCTCTTGGGCTACTTTCTACCCTGTAACCATTGATGACAGCCCAGAAATCTTCAGGATCTATGGGGTCCCCCATTGGTGTGGCTCCTGATGGTACAATTCTTCTATAGGGCTTGCCTAGCAGTCTGGACTCTAATTGGGATTTGGTGGTGTCTGATTCTACTCCTGTCTTTGGCCGCATCTGCTAGAGAGAGTTGGTAGCATGCTTCCTCCCTGGTCAGGAGTGCACCCCGACTGAAGTTGGCGACTAGCTTTTATTCTCCCTTTCTTGGCTGAATGTGTCCGACAAAGCTGGCAGGGCTATGTTTTTTTAGCCTGCAAAGTGTCCTTAATTCTCTCTATACCAATGTGGGGCTGATATGCCCCATCACACACCCTTACACAATTATTATTACACAACAATATTTTTCTGAACATTGTTTGCAGGAAAGTTAGTGGGATAAAAACAATGTAGTTGCAGGAAACTGCTAATGACTATGATACATGAGAATGGTGAGAAAGAGAGAGGACATTTGGCATCCTAAGAATGAGATTCAGGTGCCCATACCCAAATGGTGGGCCATTGTATGACCAAAAATAAGTGGAGCGAATCAATAAGGATAGTTTGGGTCACTTTACAAAATCAAATGGGGAGTCGGGCGGGGAAAGAAATGGTTGTCATACTGAAAGCCCCCCTTTCTGGAGAAAGAAAACTGTGCTATTTTCTCCTAGACTTTTTCTATGACAACACTGAATCTGCTTTAGGATTTAGCAATCTGCATCTGTCACTGTGCTTGGGAGCAGAGCCACCTAAAGATGTTAAACTGTCACTTTACTCATCCAGAACTCAGTACCATTGTAGATAATATTGTCACTCTCAGTCTGGGTTTCAGGGGTATCAAATTTAGGAGATGTAACAGGTAAATTAGAAGTTCATGTGAAATAGCGGGACTAGCTACAACAGTCAGAAGAGGTGTGACACTGCTAACTGTAGTGCATGTGGCAGCTAACTGTAGTGCAAGAGGCAGTTTTTATATCTGCACAATATATATGGGTGAGCTGCATGAGCCAGGTTGATGTTGCTGACACATGGCTAGTAGCTAACCTGTAGCAATCACAATGGATTCTTGGACTCATCATCTGCAAACTTTAAGGGGATGTCATGGACGTGTGCATTCCTTAGAGGACAAAAGAGGCCCTTCTGGTATCATGCAGAGCAGATGTCCCAGCATGACTTAATTGCTGGGAAAGTACCATTTGCTAGGTTTCTCAACTCAGGTGCTCCCCCTCATTCCTAGTAAGTTATGCAAAATCCCATTGTAGCACCTAAGGAGAGGAACCTCCAGAAAGTTCTCCTGATAGAGATCTTGTTTCCTGGCTACTGTGAGTGTCCTTGCAGAACCAAAATGGGTAGCACAAGGAGGGTATAATGGGACAGAGATTTAGTTCATGTCCTCCATAGATCCAGATTAATATTGGGTGCCTGCTGGAGAGCTGTTGTCATCAATAGTTTGTGAGAGTCAAACTAGTAATCCTCAGGTCACTCAGGGTTTTTGGACAGAGGTTAGGTTAGAACAGTGATTCTGAACTTGTGGCTTGGGAGCCAAAAGAGGCCTGTGTGGGGTTTCAAAGTGGCCCGTGGCTACTCTTCTGCTGGCTGCAGAAGGGAACAGCTGACTAAGCACCCAGTGGAACACATTTCCATGGGGAAAAAAGACTGGTGCAGGCTCTTTGCTGCAGCCAAGGAGACAGGAGCTCAGCACTCCACTCCCCCTGGGTGTAGCAGGGAGCATGGCAAAGTGCTCTGCCTAAGTCCATAGGCACTGGGTTTCTTGATGGGGCTAGAGAGAGAGGAGCACTGATCTTCCATCTCCATGGCTGCAGAAGGAAGCCCCTGTTTAGGGAAGTGGTTCTCAACCACTGCTTCGGGACCTAAAGGTGAGTTGTGAAGAGCCAGGAGGTGTGTCATGGAAAATTGGCAGCTCAGCTTTGAGGTTGGGGCTCCTTCTGCCTGCTGCTCTCTGCTGCCCTCAATAGCCCACTCCTGGTGCACAACACAGACAGCAGCCAGGGCCAGATGAGTAAAGGGACTTAAGTGCTGCAACCCAGAGACGATAGTCTGTGGCTGGGACTCACCACCTGCCCCCAAAATAAACCTGGCCCCATTGAGCCAGACCTCCAGGACATCAGCCTGCACTGCCTTGACACTGTTGTGAACTAGGTCCTGGAATGCTGCATCCTCCAGAGTGCCACAACCTCCCAAGCTCTCCAAGCCCCAATACCACCGGTAGATTGTAGTGTGTCACGCAGGGGAACATCATCTAATAGGTATGTCACAATGGAAAAAAGATTGAGAAGCACTGGCCTAGGAATCTAGGAGGAGCATGAAGGGCTATAGGACATTTGTGTTTTCCCTAGTACAGCCAGGAAGATGGTAGGTCAGCAAGGAAGTAGCCTACTGGTGGAGGCTGGTGAGCTTTCAAGGTTGTAAAAATGGTATCTGTGGCCCTCAAGCCAAAAAATTGGTAACCACTGGTTTAGAGCGAATAAGGTCACATATGACATTACTATCTTCCTTATAGAAAAGCCTATTACACACAGAAAGAGTATAGCACTTTAAGAGAGGCCTCTTTTTCACAGAAAGAGATTAAGTGATGCTGGAGGAAGAATCAGTGACACAGAGACTTTCCTTATACTGGTATTTTTTTTAACCGTCCTCAATAACAGAAATATGCATTTACCTAAGACACCTGCAGGCTTAAAACCTGAGGGAGAAAGCATTTAAGAGGGGTTACTTTGGATGAGTGGGATAGTGTGGTTACTTTTCCAGTTTTGGGTAGTCTGATCACATCATCTTTGAATTGATATGTGGTCTTCTTATGGCTATGTGGGTTTTTCCCCCAAACCCCAAAACCCAGCCCTTGGTCACTCTTACTAGAAATAACCTGTGATCTTTGGGGAAAAGTCACTGCCCAACCGTCAATCACAGTTGGTTTATATTGGTTTAAAGAAACTGGAAAATTAATTTATTTAATTAAAAAAAAAAAAGGAAGCAGAAATTCGCTGTTCCATTTCTAGCTCCCACAACTTGGTGAGCTTTGCTCGATCACAAAGGCTTTCTATGACTTTCAGATCAGGTCTTTAAACAGCCCTGGCACATCATGTTTTTTTCAATAGTATGGGTCTTCTGATAAGTACTCACTGTATGGCTGCAGTGCTCTTGTGTAGTTATTTTTAGCATCATTTTAGGAGTAAACAAGAAATGGAAGAGATTTCTATGACTAACCCCAGAAAAGCTGTCTCTACTTCCAATATCTAATGATAATCTCTGCCAAAACTGTCATCTGAAAAAATGTTAGCTAGCTAGCTAGCTAGCTAGCTAGATGAACATGTCACTCAAAGTGGTTCTATTATCACCTTAAAAGTACATTTTTCTTATAATACCTGCGCTGTAGAATATTCTAATGGAATTACAAGCAGGTGGGACAACCTTGTTGCACATCCTATATGGAGACTTCTATAATGACAATTGTCAGATAAATATTTATTTGATATATAAACTATTTTTTTATAAAAAACCTTCATCCTGTTACAGTCATGTAGATACTCTGTTGAGAGATCGGTGCATGTGTCTACGTGGAGGTTTGCATGTGCTCTCATAATGTAAGTATATACACCACTTCATTTTTATTACTCCCACCTACTCTGGCACTTCCTAGCCTGAGCTCTGTGTGTACGCTACTAGTTTTAATAAATGCACACCAGGTTCTCAGCTGGAGTAAACTAACTCAGCTCCACTGAAGTCCAAGGGGCTATGCTGCTTTATATCAGCTGAAAATCTAGCCCTATATCTGTAATACTATTTCTAGGATTAATATATTTATCAGAGACTAGATTTTCTCTAAAGACAAGAGGTCAGATTATGAATCTCATTTACATCAGTGTAAATCTGCAATAGCTTCACAGATTTCTGTAGAGATATAACAGAGATCAGAATCTGACACACATATTGCAAACAGAGCAATGTGGCACATACAAATTCCTCAGTTTTCATGGATCCTGATCTTTTACTGTTACTCCCAAAGGGTGTTGTAGAGGCTTTTCACGTTGTAATGGAACACAATGGGTCTCCCAGCATTGCCACCATGAAAGACTGTAGTACTTCAGGCAGACACATATTCCACCCAGACTATGGATAATGCAGTCTTTAATGTTTGTTCCAGTATTAAATGTGCATTTTTTCTATACCTGAGCATGTTTTTGTTGTTTTTTTTAACTAAAATGTCTGATTTGTATATTTGAAACCTCAATAGGCAATTGTGCATCAGTGTAACACAAATGGTATAACATGTCTTCTAAACTTCTCTTTGTAGCTGTCTTTGCATGATCTATAAAGCTATGTATTACAATTTTAGGTTATAAAGCACTACCCTTCATTGATCTTTCTTATAAAGCACTGCAGGAATATATGTGGCATCTTATTAACTGTAGTAGTATTTGGTATTAGATAAAATTTCAGGACTGGATCTGTTATGTCCCTAAGCATAGCCAGTGGACTGTGTGGCATTTTCATAGAGAAAGGGATCTGTGAAAGCAGCAACATGATTAGACGATCACTGAAATGACTGAGTTGTGTCAGGATCTGAGAAACTGAGAAGATTAAAAGTAGTGAGATTGAGAGACAGAAGAGATCTAGAAGAGACAGAAACAGAGATCAGCTCTTGAGAAGTCTGTCCTGTCCTAGTGCAGAGATAAGCCAAAAAAGTCAGCAGGGAGAAAGTGGAAGTAATGCCAGAATAGTGGAAGTAATGAGCAGGGAGCAGCAATGCCTGAATGATGAAGGCTAACATTCCTTATATGGTGTAATAAGTGCGAGAAGTTTACAGAAATTCTATTCTCAATTCCAACAATAATCAACCATTACTGGTGGCCATCACAGTTGCCATATTAGGCAAAGGCAGCCAGATAATAAGACCTGGAGGTTTGGAGAAGTGCACAGAGCTGGATCTTAATGAAGCTATTAGGAAAGAAAAGCAGGCAGAGGTTAAGATTATACAGAAATGTGAAGAGCTAATATATTAGCAAAGTAATACAGTCAAGTAATCCTAGGTGAGAGGACTTCAAATTTATAGGACAAATTCATAGCTAGTGTAACTCTGTTGGACTAACTGATTAAACAGTATCATTTAAATCTATATATTTTAAATATTATCTCTTGCTTACTTAATCTTATCACTCCCTGTGTTTAGCATTATATTTGGAAAAGCATCTGTAAGAATTTTAATAGTGACCAATGTAGTTATAAGTGGGCAAAGTTCTTGTATTTCTCATGTACACAAATGGCCCCATTAAATTCAGTGGAACGGTTAGCAGAGCATGCCACTATTAGTAAAGGTAGAAGAATCCATCCCCAAAATATAGCTTCTGAAACATGATGTACACTCTATGATGTAATAGCAATACAGCAATAGGTGCTGGAACCAGGGGTTCTCTTGTATAGGTTTCCTACATATACATGCGTTCTCTCTCTTTCTCTTTCTCTCTCTCACACACATCGTACTTAGTAGTATCTAAATATACAACTTGTTGAAATCAAAAGTTCTAAATTTCTGGTTGCAAAAGATAGTACTACTCATTGTAAATAAGTGTGATAGAATGGGGACCTATTTTTTTTTCCCTTGTGAGAGCTGAATGGAAGGATAGTTATGCTCCCTTATCATTGTAGAGGAAGGTTAAGTCGACCTACAGACAACTGCGTCCACACTGGGCTTCTATTAAGTTGACTTAAGCACTTCTTTAAGTCGACTTAATAACACCACATCTTAAGGTTGACTTAACACTTAAGTCGACCTTATTAAGTTGACTTAAGCCAGTGTAGATGGCGAAAGCCCTTAAATCGACCTAATTGGACTACAGGACCCCCCCAGGGCTACCCACAATGCACCACTCCTCTGTTGACCTAGCACCTGCCAGTGTGGATGCAGGCAGTCGACAGTGGATGCTCTAAGTCGACTTATCAAGGTCGACTTTATGTTAACTTAAAATCGACCTTGATAAGTCAACTTAACAGAGCCTCCAGTGTAGACCTACCCCTAGCTACTAGAAATTTGATGACCCATTTGTCACTAGCATAGGGTAATAGTCTGCCTAAATCTTATCTAGCTGTGAAGTGAGGTGTGGAAAGAAAAATTAAAAACTTTTCCTCTCTTGTGTAGCCTTTGTAAAGGCCAAGCACAACTATAATCCCTGCATTTTATGGTGCTGGGGTGATCAGAGAGGGTGTGGGGACATGGAACTGCCCCTCTCTCAGCTCAGCTCATGATCAGGAATGATACAGCAACTGGAGTTAGGGCTGTATTCCTGAAAGGGAGTTAGGAGTGGGCAGGGCCAGCCCAACCGTATAGGTGAACTAGGTGGTCGCCTAGGACACCAGGCTTTAAGGGGCACCAAAGTAGGTGGAAGAGAATTTTTTAGATGACCTTTATATTAACTTCACTTTTCTGTCTGTATGTATTCCCTTTGCTTTCCCACCATTCTCCAGCAGATGGTGTAATGTTTATAGGTTTTAATGGCAATCCACATCCAGCACAATAATGGTCAGGTATCTGACCCTGTAGTACAGGGTTTTGGGTAGGAGCCTAGGAACCCAACAGCCAGTGGTTTGAATTGCACCTGGGTCTAAAAACTTGTTGTTGATAAGTTTTGATTTGATCTACTTTTAGTCTTGATTGAAAAATAATATAAAAAACAAGTTTTTAAAAACAGACAACTTTAAAACCAGCACACTAAAAGGACAAAACAAGTACAGAAGTAATTCAGATTGATCAGACTTCTTGTACGAGGTATTTTAAGCACCATGAATGCATTTGTTTGCAAAAGATTGGTTGGCCAGTGTAAGCATGTACAGTGGCCACCCAACTATTTGCAAACGAATGCATTCATGGTGCTTAAAATGCCTCATACAAGAAGTCTGACTAATCTGAATTATTTCTGAACTTGTTTTGTCCCTTTTAATGCACTAGTTTTAAGGTCATCTGTTTTAAAAAAAACAACTTGGTTTTTTATATATATTTTTTTTACATATGTTATCTTTTTTAACAGGTAGGGGAGGGGCCTCCAAAATCATAGTTCGCCTTGGGCCGGCCCTGGTAGTGGGTGCACTTCATCTGTATGCCTAAAAGCACTGAAATGAATTCTGCAGCTTAACATTACTTAGCCCATGACAAAAGGATTATTCAAGGGAAGGCAATGTTTTTGGATAACCTCTTGTGAGCTCTCTCAGATTTCCTTAAAGCCTTCACTGGGATTATCTGCTGGCAATGTAAACATGAATTAATTCATGTGATACTTTTTCCAAATATACAATGTATCGCTCTCTGAATGTACCTGAATAATAAGCAGTGAGATACACCAGGAAATTTAAGAGCATATATATGCTTTCTATTTAAGGGCACAATCTCCCATTTTCTCCTACATCTCTAATAGGGTATTCAATTATACTTGAGAAATTGAAGTACCTACATTTGTGGAGTTATACTTCACAGTTATGATATTTAAATGTGCACTTTTATATTAATATTTACCTCAGTTTATGTAAGTATAAATCTATCATGACCACTTCAAAAGAAGCATTATTAGTGATTAAATGCACTGTTTGCATTTAGTTTACAAGAATAAAGAATAAATCAAATCAGATTTATCACTTATAGATGCCACTGCTTTACACCGATTACCTTAACAAAATACTAATTGGTTTGATTAACTTTTTCAAATGGAAAAGAGAACTTCAAGAGAGTTTCTTTCTCTTAACTTATCCTGCCTGAGCATGTATTTGATATTTAAGAATACAATGCAGGCTTACTGCTTTGGTCATTAATAGCTTACCTAGGTTTCTGCACTCCTGATTTTGTTTGACTAGCCCTTCAGTTTTTGTTAACTTGAAGTTTTCTAAAGGAGGGAGGGCAAGTTATATACTGTACTAGGAGAGATCATTACAAATGGTGGATGGGACCAAAAGCTTATATATGTACTTCACCCATATTGAATTTCATATGTTCCAGATTTGCACTGCACTGGTTGGTTGAATTAGCTAATCAACATGAAATCAAGACCTGCATGTCTCTGAAGCTGTGATAGATTGCCACACTGTGGAGCCACCATATCTCCTCCAGGAGGAGGTGTGGATGTGGAAGAGGTGGAGGAGGTAACAAGAGGACATGGTGGCCTGAGGCATTGAGAAGAAGAGAGCTGGATCTGGTGCCAGAGTCCCAGAAGGTACCATTGCCCCCACACCAGGCTGAGCTGGTCATCACTAGCTTCGATTTCTGCTTCTTCCCCATCTCTAAGGACTGGCCCTGGGCAAGAAAGATAATCTGGGACCTCTCTCTCTCTCTCCTGCTTCATGTACTAGAGAGATCAGGGACTGATGGGACTTCTCTCTTTCTACTAGAAAGACCAGAAGAAACTATAAATTTGTAGGAAGAGGGGGACATGATGAATAATGTGTTCATCCTAGAATCACTTTGTGTCAGTTGATGATTGTATTAGTATCCACAATTAGCCCTTTTCAGAAGTAAATTAAGATTATGCACTGGTGTATCTGATGAACTGTTATAGTGAGTCATCCCATGTGGAAACCAAAGACCAATATGAAATAAGTAGGTGACCAAGGCCCACAGGTAAGTGAAACTGAGGGAAACCTGGGGGAAGGGATGGAACTTGGGGGGTGCTGGGGCTGTAACAGCAGGAATAAAAGAGAGGGTAGTTGGGACTGGGGGGTGGGATCAAATAATTGTTTTTTATTTCTTGATGAAGTCATAATACCTCAGGCGAGTGGGGAACGAGGACACCGGGAGAAATTGCAAGGAGGAAGATGCGACAGGAGGGAGAATCGACAGGGCAAAGTAGGGCAATGGGCCCGGTATCTTAGGTGCCTGTACACAAATGCGAGGAGCCTGGGAAACAAGCAGGAAGAATTGGTAGTACTGGCACAGACAAGGAACTATGATATAATTGGAATAACAGAAACGTGGTGGGATAACTTGCATGACTGGAGCACTGCCATGGATGGATATAAATTGTTCAGGAAGGACAGGCAGGGAAAAAGGGGGGGAGGAGTAGCGTTATATGTAAAAGAGCTGTATGACTGCTCGGAGCTCCACTATGAAAGTGGAAACAAGATGGTTGAAAGTTTGTGGGTTAAGTTTAGGGGAGAATGCAACAAGGGGGATGTTGTGGTGGGTGTCTGCCACAAACCGCCAGACCAGAAAGAGGAGGTGGATGAGGCATTCTATGGACAACTAACAGAAGCTTCCAGATCGTCGCAGGCCCTGGTTCTTATGGGGGACTTCAATTATCCTGATGTCTGCTGGGAAGATAATACAGCAGTGCACAGGCAATGCAGGAAGTTTTTGGAGAATATTGAAGACAACTTCCTAGTACAAATGCTGGAGGAACCAACTAGGGGCCTTGCACCTCTAGACCTATTGCTCACAAACAGAGAAGAATTGATCGGGGAAGTAGAAGTAAATGGCAACCTGGGCAGCAGCAACCATGAGATGGTAGAGTTCAGGATCCTGATCAATGGAAGGAAGGAAAGAAGCAGAACACACACCCTGGACTTCAGAAAAGCAGATTTTGGCTCCCTTAGGGAGCTGATGGGCAGGGTCCCATGGGAGGCTGATCTGAAGGGGAAAGGTGTCCAAGACAGCTGGCTGTATTTTAAAGAAACCCTGTTAAAGGCACAGGAAGATAACATTCCGATGTGCAGAAAGAACAGCAAATGTGGACAGCGACCAGCGTGGCTTAGCAGGGAACTCTGCGGGGAGCTGAAACATAAAAGGGAAGCTTACAAGAAGTGGAAGCTTGGACAGATGACAAGGGAGGCGTATAAAGATATTGCTCGGGACTGCAGGGATCAAATCAGAAAGGCCAAAGGACAATTGGAGTTGCAGCTAGCAAGAAATGTGAAGGATAACAGAAAGGGGTTCTATAAGTATATCAGCAACAAGAAAAGGATCAGAGGTGGTGTAGGTCCCTTACTGAATGGGGCAGGCATCCTCGTGGAGGATGATGTGGAAAAGGCTGAAGTACTCAATGCTTTTTTTACTTCAGTCTTCACAGGGCGGGCCAGCTCCCAGGCTACTACACGGGGTAACGTGGACTGGAGAGAAGAGTGGCCCTCGGTGATGGAAAGTCAGGTTAAGGAACACTTAATGAAATTGGATGTGCACAAGTCCATGGGGCCGGATGAACTGCATCTGAGGGTGCTGAGGGAGTTGGGGGAAGTGATTGCAGAGCCGCTGGCCATTATCTTTGAGAACTCGTGGGGAACGGGGGTGGTCCTGGAGGATTGGAAAAAGGCAAATATAGTACCTATCTTTAAGAAAGGGAAAAAGGAGGATCCGTGGAACTACAGACCGGTCAGCCTCACCTCAATCCCTGGGAAAATCATGGAGCAGGTCCTCAAGGAATCCATCCTGAAACACTTGGAGGAACATAGAGTGATCAGGAACAGTCAACATGGATTCACCAAGGGCAAATCGTGCCTGACCAACCTGATTTCCTTCTTTGATGAGATGACTAGATTTGTGGATGCGGGAAGAGCCGTTGACATGATATACCTTGACTTTAGCAAGGCTTTTGATACGGTTTCCCACAGCATTCTCGTCGGCAAGTTAAGGAAGTATGGGTTGGACGAGTGGACCGTAAGGTGGATCGAAAACTGGTTAGATCAACGGGCTCAGCGGGTAGGAATCAATGGCTCGATGTCTGGTTGGCAACCGGTAACGAGTGGAGTGCCCCAGGGGTCGGTCCTGGGGCCGGTTCTATTCAACATCTTCATTAATGATCTTGATGATGGAATAGGCTGCGTGCTTAGTAAGTTTCCGGATGACACCAAGTTGGGGGGAATGGTAGATACTCTGGAGGGCAGGGACAGGATCCAGAGAGACTTGGACAAATTGGAACACTGGACTGAAAGAAACCTCATGAGGTTCAACAAAGACAAGTGCAAAGTCCTGCACTTAGGATGGAAAAATCCCATGCACTGCTACAGGCTGGGGACCGATCAGCTAAGTAGCAGTGCTGTAGAAAAGGACCTGGGAGTTATGGTGGACAGGAAGATGAATATGAGCCAATAGTGTGCCCTTGTTGCCAAAAAGGTCAATGGCATATTAGGCTGCATCAGTAGGAGTATTGCCAGCAGATCGAGGGATGTGATAATTCCCCTCTATTTGACACTGGTCAGGCCACATCTGGAGTACTGTGTCCAGTTTTGGGCTCCCCACTACCGAAAGGATGTGGACAAATTAGAAAGAGTCCAGCGGAGGGCAACAAAAATGATTAGGGGGCTGGGGCACATGATTTATGAGGAGAGACTGAAGGAGCTAGGCTTATTTAGTCTACAGAAGAGAAGACTGAGGGGAGATTTGATAGCAACCTTCAACTACTTGAAGGGTTGCTCCAAAGAGGAGGGAGCTAGGCTGTTCTCGAGGGTAACAGAGGACAGAACAAGGAGCAATGGTTTCAAATTACAGCTGGGGAGGTCAAGGTTGGATATTAGGAAAAACTTTCTCACTAGGAGGGTGGTGAAGCATTGGAATGGGCTATCTAGGGAGGTGGTAGAATCTTCATCTTTGGAGATTTTTAAGGCTCGGTTAGACAAAACCCTGGCTGGGATAATTTAGGGGGAGTGGTCCTGCTTTTTAGCAGGGGGTTGGACTAGATGACCTCGTGAGGTCCCTTCCAACCCTATTATTCTATGATTCAGTGATTCCAAGTAGGGCACAAGAGCTCTTGTTTTGCTTTTGTATTGAGAACATCCTCAAGCAGAAGCTGTCTATGTTATTTGAGTCATATGGCAAGAACCTTGCAACCTGACTCTGAATATACCTTTACATATTAGTTTTGCCATTCAGTTTCAAATGTTACCAGCTTAGACTCCATTAAAGAAGCTTTACAGAATTGTGCTTCAAAAAATATTAAAAGGTCTTACATCCTCTTCTTTGAGTCCTTATATCAGCTCAACAGTGATGAGGGAGCCTGTAACAGGATCACTACCTGTCTCTTGCAAGTGCTTCCCTTTGGCCATTATGTGTCTGCAATTACTCAGTTTTGAATAGGGTGGCATCCATCTCTTGTGGCTATGCCATTCTTCACTGTATTAATGCTTGGTCTTCTTCTCTTCCTTTTTCCTTGTACTCTGTCTTGTATCACCTATGTCCATTCTTGACACGTGTCCAACCCACCACAGCCACCTTTCTTGAATCTTCAGTAACATTAATTCTTGTCCTTAGCCATTTTCATCTCCTTTTTTTTTTTTTAGAATTTATTGCAGTCTTTGAACTCTTAGTATCCCTCTCAATCTGTTCATTTCTTGCATATATTAGTTTTTCTCACATTTCAACATTCTGACCCATACATCAATATCAGATGGCAGTTGTCTCACATACACTGATTTTTGTTTATATCACATAGGGTGCCCTCCAGTGGAAACAATCAGTACTGCACCCAATGGGGGGGGGGGGCACTTACCATAGGGCACCCTCCGGTGGAAACCATCTTCCAGATCTTGCAGGGTTTTCCAAATGCAGAGACAGCTAGTCCAATTCTTCTTTCTATGTTATCTTAACAATTCACATTCTTTAATAAAAGTCCTCCAAGGTCCACACATTATATATTGTTGTAGTTCTTTTTTCTCCAACTCTGATCTTTATCCCTTTCTCTTGTCTTCCAGTTTCCATATTTTTTGTCTTCTTCATGCTGATCTTCAACTCAAATTTTCTGCTTTCTGAATCTACTATGTCCATTATAATCTGTAAATCTTCCTTGGTCAGTGAGATCAATATTTCCTGTCAATCTAAGGTTATGTACTGTCGTACCACATATCATGACTCTGTCTATTTCATGTCTCATTGCTACAACTATTAATGTTTCCACTTCCAAGCTGAACAAATTTCGTGATTTCATGCTTTCTAACCTAACTAATATTGCTGAACCATTCCATCAGCCTCTTATCTACTTTCCCCACATTTACCAACTTTCTGTAGATCATTTCAGTCCGCTTGATCCATTTTCCAGGGCCGTTGTAAATTCACATACCTTTCCATAACCCTTCCTGTCAAATGATATCAAAAGCCCATCTAAAGTCTTTGAAATTTTGGTAACAGGTTCAGCTTTGCTAAATTTTTTTAGCCAGATTCCTGAGTATATGAGCTGAGTTGGAGATTAATTTGGGCTAAAATATTGCTATCAGATTTTTATATATAAATTATCCATACTGGTGTTTGTATGAAGCACTGTGGGATATACTTCAACGGATATCCTAATGAGTATTTTATCTTATTAGGTCTCAGAGAAGAATTGGTGAGCAAATATTTCAGCCATTCCCCATATATTGATTGTAATTGAGAAATAGTGATAGTAAAAACAAACAAACAAACAAAACTTTCTAAACTCTTTTACAGATATGGTCATATAAAAATTCAAAATATCACAAATACTGGTAGATTGTTGTTTGAAACTATGTCTGCGAATTCAAATGTCACAGACATGTGGGTTCCAGAGACATGGAATCCCCTTATCTGATTTTCTACAGTTTCCATTCTGATGATCTTCAGACTATGCTAAAAGAGATCTCTCTGTCTACCCATGACTGTTCTCTCTCTTACTGCTTTATCTAGTTTCAGATTTTTGGCAAGTGTGTTACTTCCTGATAATGGGTTTCTTGTTCTTGTTTCCCAGCTTCATCTGTCTTTACTACCCATTTGGTATTTCTAGATTCCTTTCTTCCAGATCCTCTATTTGTAATGATCCCAACTGAGGTTCTCATCTCTATCATAACGTGTCCTTGACTCTGGCATTATACTAATGGAATCTTGTGGCTTGTACACAAGGTAGGCTCTTATGCATAGCTAATAGATTAGCTGAATTTTTGATGGAATAATGCCATGTCCAATGCAGTACTGTTGGTACTACCAGACACTACCTTAATGAGATAGATAGAATTTAGTAGGAACATTGTGAGTAGATGTAGCAAAGTGGAGTGACCTCCCTCTGAGCGGGACATTGAAGGAGCTCCACTCTCCCCCCTGCTGCAGAGATCAGAGAACTACTGGGCTCCAGACCCAGAAGCAGAAGTGTGGAAGAGGGATTATAAAGGGCGGGCATGAAGGCTTAGTGTGGGATACTTCCTTCAGGGAGCCAGACATACTGGCTGGAGCCTGTACCTGCAGAGGACTTCAGCATTCTCAGGTACAAAACCCCTAGTTCCTGGGAAGATCCTGAGTGGGAGAATTCACTACAATTCCTTACAGGAGAAGCCAGGGAGGAGCTACTGGAGCTACCTGGGGGAGATGACTTCAAAGAGCTGTTCTCTGCCAAAGAGCCCAGTGACCTGGGGGAACTGCCCTCTGCTGAAAGGCAGCTAGAGGAGCTGCCTCCTGCTGACATAAGAACATAAGAACATAAGAACATAAGAAAAGCCATACTGGGTCAGACCAGAGGTCCATCCAGACCAGTATCTGTCTACCGACAGTGGCCAGTGCCAGGTGCCCCAGAGGGAGAGAACCTAACAGGCAATGATCAAGTGATCACTCTCCTGCCATCCATCTCCATCCTCTGATAAACAGAGGCTAGGGACACCATTCTTAACCCCTTTCTGGCTAATAGCCATTTATGGACTTAGCCACCATGAACTTATCCAGTTCCCTTTTAAATATTGTTATAGTCCCAGCCTTCACAACCTCCTCAGGTAAGGAGTTCCACAAGTTGACTGTGCGTTGTGTGAAGAAGAACTTCCTTTTATTTGTTTTGAACCTGCTACCTATCAGTTTCATTTGGTGACCCCTGGTTCTTGTATTATGGGAGTAAGTAAACAACTTTTCCTTGTCCACTTTTTCCACATCAGTCATAATTTTATATACTTCTATCATGTCCCCCCTCAGTCTCCTCTTTTCCAAGCTGAAGAGGCCTAGTCTTTTTAATCGTTCCTCATGTGAGACACTCTCCAAACCCCTAATCATTTTAGTTGCCCTTTTCTGAACCTTTTCTAGTGCTAGAATATCTTTTTTGAGATGAGGAGACCACATCTGTACACAGTATTCGAGATGTGGGTGTACCATGGATTTATATAAGAGCAATAATACATTTGCAGTCTTATTTTCTATCCCCTTTTTAATGATTCCTAACGTCCTGTTTGCTTTTTTGACCACCTCCGCACACTGATGATCCCGGGAATTATCCGACCTTTTGCCAGTTGACAGCGAAGGCCTGGTTGGGTTGCCACTGACTATCTACCCCAATAACTTGGAAGAAAACCCTGGCGGTGCAGGTATCCGGGCCTACTGTGGGAAGAAGTGGTTCGCGGACAGTGAACAACTATCCAGTTGGAATTAGTACCTCAGGGTCAGTGCATTGTGACTGGAGCCTCTCTGGCAGACCTCTCTGCCACTCATAGGGCCCTGGGCTGGGACACAGTGGTGTCAAGCAAGCCTATGTCCCCTCTTTCTATTAGACATAGCCTAAGAGCCACCTTCTTCATTCTTACTTCCAATGAGTGGAGGACATACACTTTTTTTTTTTTTTTTAAATGGGGTTTCATTAGTAATTCACACCAGGTATTGAAAAAGTACTCATGGCAGTGGGATTTCAATAGAATTGTTGTGAATGTTTGAAATCCAGTATGATTCACTTGAGAAAAATGACTGCATCACCTGTCTTGGGACTGCAATATTTACAGTTTTTAATATGCTTAATTCAAACTAGCATTGAAAAAGTTCATCTCAGACTTCATGGACTGAAGCAGCAGCCTGAAGCAGCAGTATTTCACAGAATTAACATGTTAGTAAGCAGTGACTGAAAAGGCACTTCTCAGATCAAAGGAATTAATTTAATACTCCTTTGATTTAACTAGTAATCTGTGAGTGGATTAGAGCCTCCCACTACAATATTGTTGAGCAAACATATTGTGCAATCCTTCTGCCTGCTTATAATACTGGTTCCATGATAGCAGAAACCATATCATAAAGTCAGGGACCTGTACTGTTTCCCCCCCACAAAAAATATTGAGCTAAAAATTGATCTTGAATATTGGTGCTTAGCTCTATGAGGCTTGAAAGAGCTGTAAACCTCCATCTGTTGCCAGACTCTGGACCTTCAAAAACTACTAAAAATAAAACAAAGTGGCCAAGTTCCAGCTTTTATGCCACTGTTTCTCACAAAAGACAGACAGTTGTAATATGATTTCCTGCTCATAAATACTCTGGGCGTATGGCCATACATAACATAGTGAGTGTATTTTTTTCCTGGTATGTTCAAGGTATTTTAAAGTCAAAATATGTTTTTCCCTTTCTTTTTTTCTTCTTTATTATTGTATTATGTTATTTGCATAAGGGGAATACCAAATTTTTAGGATTAGATTATGACTCATGCTTTATTCCTGTGCCATGGATTAAAGAAACATAACCCCCAACACCGATACACTATTCACCTATATCTTGGATATGTAATAGGAAAAAGGTCTACTCACTTGCATTTTGGAACGGAGGGACCTTGGCTCTACTCCTTGCATTTGTTGGTTAGAA
This sequence comes from Pelusios castaneus, assembly GCA_007922175.1. Lineage (NCBI taxonomy): Eukaryota > Metazoa > Chordata > Testudines > Pelomedusidae > Pelusios > Pelusios castaneus. Next base: position 5,344,143 of record ML685903.1, read on the forward strand.
TAACTGATCTGGCAGGGAAGGTTGTATGAGGGCAAAATAGCAGTTTACTGTTGTTCTGGATTAGCAGTAGATTACTGTTCCAAGGGAATAAGCAAGAAGCGGTAAAGGAATCATGACTCAGAATGGTATCTCTAATTCACAGTGCCTCATCAGGCTATTTCTGGATTGGTACATTTTATGCACTACTCCTAAATAAGGATTGTGGCCGAAGTAAGAATCTAACCCTTAATAGGCAGCACACAATTTTCCTCATTTCATTCACTATTATTATCAATATACATTTAAACTACTTAAAATATTGTATGAAATGTAATAGTGTATTAACCGTTATTATTGTTTGAAAAACAAATGCCTAATATTTTCACAGCATCAAAGGAACTATAACCTGGCAAGGACTAATTTGTGGAAGTTCTTACAGTTAAGAAGTAGGCAGTAAGGTTCAGGAACTAAATGGAGATGACTTGCCAAGTAAATGTGAGATTTCCAAAACATATGCTGAATGTGATTATTGTAAGGTGTTCTTTATATGTATTCTTTTTCTAAATAATAGATTCACAATTAAATACTTCAAATGAAACAAGTCTGTCTGGTGGAATGAACTGGTGGATGGGCGGAGGAAAGCAAAATTACCTGTTGTAATGGGGGGGAGGAATGGGGAATAGTCTGTATTCAGCTCTGAGTTCCTGGTGTCAAATCTGCATATGAAGTCCAATTCTGCAGTTTCTTTTTGAAGCTTTGATTTGTTATTCATGTACCTGAATATGGTTATTAACAGATAAGTAGTGGAGTGATCAGGAAGATTGAAGTGTTCCCCTATTGTTTTTTTAATGTTATTTCTGTTGTTATATTTGTGTCGATTTATTCTTTTGCACAGAGATTGTCCTGTTTATTCAATGTATAAGGCAGGCTGGGTAGGGGGGCATTTCTGGCACATGATGACATAAATCACATTGATGGATGTGCAGGTGAGTAAGCCCTTGATGGAGTAGCTGGCTTGATTAGGTCCTATGATGGTGTCTGTTGTGCAGATATGTGGGCAGAGTTGGCAATGTGATTTGTTGCAGGGGTAAGTGCCTGATTTAATGTTTATGTTGTTATGTCTGTAATTGCTGGTGAGTGTTTAGGGTTGGAGGGCTGCCGCCCAATGCCTGAGAAAGTGAGGGATCATCTTGTAGAATGGGCTATAGGTCCTTGATGATGTGCTGTAGGTGTTTGACTTGGGGGTTGTAGATGATGACCAGTGGCATTCTGTTGTTTTCTTTCCTGGGCTTCTCCTGAAGTAGTTGACTTCTGGGTACCTGTCTGGCTCTGTCAATCTGTTTCTTCACTACTCCAGGGTGGGTATTGTGGTTTTAAGAATGTTTGATAGAGATCCTCAAGGTTTTTGTCTCTGTCTGAGGGATTGGAACAAATGCAGTTATATTTTAGGACCTGACTGTAGACAATGGATCCAATGGTGTGTCCTGGGTGGAAGCTCAAGGGATGAAGGTAACTCTGGTGGTCTGTAGGTTTATGGGATAGGGTGGTTTTTATGTATTCATCACTAAGTTGTACTGTAGTATCCAGAAAGTGGATGTCCTGTGTGGAGTGTTCCAAGGTAAGGTTGATTGTGGATCCCATGAAAGCTGATGCAATAAATAAATTTGATAGTCGTCTCTCTGACAAAAAATATAGAATTCTTCTATTGTATATAGATTCTTGTACCATGATCATCACCATAGTATCTTCATAATTTCCAGTAGGGTATTAAGCAACCCGATTAACATCTGTCACTTGTTAATTTTCTCAGACTATCCCCACTGCAGTGGTGTGTGCTGTGGATTGTAATGTTCTGGAATTGCACTCTCTCTCTCTCTCTCTCTCTCTCTCTCTCTCTCTCTCACACACACACACACACACACACACACACACACACACCGTGTTAGAGGAGGCAGATTGAAAATGGATTCTTTCATTTATTTTGAGCAGAAGATGGTGGGGGTTGGTCTGTACTTCCTGTGAGTGTTCATTACACAGTCTTGGTCTGACTCACAAGAATGTTTTCTGTCTCCTGCATAGATGAGCTTTTACCTTTATTGTAGTAAGATGTATTGTTCTAAAGGAGCAAAGTATGACTCTCAGATAGCCATATTCTCAATTTTACCCTACTATCTCTCCCCACATGTACTGCCTCACATCCCTGCCCTCCATGACCCATTGTTTTGGAGAGTTCAGAATTTTAGTCAAAAGGTTATTACTCAACTTAATTTGATTTGGGATTCTGATTTACTTGATGGTTCTTTGCTATTTATCCTTGGATATAATGGAGAGCTAAGGGATTTATTTAGTACTCTGAAAATAATATCTTCACAGTCTATTACCTGACTAAAATACCATTCAGTTAAAATGAAAGGACAAAAGAAAAAAAAAAGTGAAACTGATTCAATCCTTGCCCCTCCAAAAATAAACCCTATAAATTAGGAGACTTTTGCAATATTGATTACAACTTTACTAAATAAATTTAAAAAATCATAAATAGAGCACAGAACAAATAATATGAAGAGCACAGGTGGCTAAAGTTAATCTTCTAACCGTAGGTCATCCTTTGATTTGTAAACATTTTCCAAGATCCCAAAGACATGAAATTTTTCATGACCTAGACACTTGGCTCAGAGCACAAGTCACAAAAAAACTACCTTTTAAAAATGAATAAGAGCAGCCTGTTCAGGAATAATTGATTATTAGGGACCTAAAATAAAAATACCCCTCAAAAATGCAATAAGCAAAATTAACTGATAAGGCTTATAGATAGATAGATAGATAGATAGATAGATAGATAGATAGATAGATA
>ML685903.1:5346982-5386072 GCA_007922175.1 Pelusios castaneus
ATAGATAGATAGATAGATAGATAGATAGATAGATAGATAGATAGATAGATAGATAGATAGATAGATAGATAAAATTTACAAACATGGGGTATGTCTACACTTGCAAGTTAGGTCGACTTAAGGACGCTTAAATCAACCTACAGAACGTCGCGTCCACACCTGGCTTTCGTTAAGTTGATTTAAGCATTTCCTTAAGTCAACTTAACTCCTACTCTTTAGGTCGACTTAATACTTAAGTAGACCTGTTAAGTCAAACTAAAGCTGGTGTGGACACCCTAGGTTGACTTAGTTCCCTAAGTTAACCTCGGGCTGGGGAGAAGGGAGCTGCGGCTCCTTTCTTCTCCCTGGCAGAAGGGAGCCATGGCTCCCCCCATGTAAAAGGGAGCCATGGCTTGAGCCGCAGCTACCTTCTTCTCCACGGCAGAAGAGAGTCATGGCTCCCCCGGGGAGCAGGGAGCCGTGGCTCCTCAGCAGAAGTGAGCAGCGGCTTCCTCCTCCTTGGAGGAGCCGTGATTCTCTTCTGCCAGTCAGCTGTGGCTCCCTTCTCCTGAGCCGCGGCTCCCCAAGCTGCGGCTCCCCATCGACCTAACACCTGCATGTGGGGAAATGTTGACTTTAGAGGCCATTGCATTCCCCCTAAATTCACCGTTTAAATAAAAATAAATGTTATAATGATACACATATGCTGAATTGTGATATTGAAATATAAAGTTAAAGAATGGCTGAATGGTTAAAATAAGAATTTTATTAATTATAATGATGGGTAATAGTGAATGAATTTGGATGAGGTAATATTTTGACAAGGCCTTGACCTCGTTTTTGCCTGGCCTTAAGCATTGTTTTGCCAATTTTTGTCTTAGGTAGAGTTATTTGGATAATGTTTATTGCTGATTGGACTAAGGTGATGTTTTGTGATTGTGATTGAAAAATTAGATAAAAGGATATTGTCCCAGGACAACAACTGTGTCATCAATTGAAGCTGATCAAAGCTGAACCAAGCATGAGAGAGTTTATGTAGGTGGCACAAGGAAAGTGTTTAAGAATTTTCATCCACAACCTTTCTTGGTTGAAAGTATGCACACACGTGAGTCAAATCAGTCCAGAGTTTAGGATTGCCTCTCTAATCCTCACTGACATTAAATTCTCACCAAGCATCATCCACAATAATGTTTTCTATCATATCTGGTTAACAATAATAAAAGAAACATCAGGCCTTTTTTGGACATATCCATTTCTTAATTTGCTTTAGATGTCCAGCTGACAATTTGATTTTGATTTTGCAAAACTGAAGGAAATCCTGATTTTTCAGTAGTTTAAGTTAGGTTTAGTTTAAATTAGGTTAGCTTTTTCTTCCAAATAACCATAATTCTATCCTTAATTCTGAGGGAGAGAACTGCCTGATCACCACTTCTTGCTATGGATGTGGGTAATCCGGACGGGTTTTTATGGAAGCCCTGGTTAAGGAGTATATTAACCAGTTGATTGGGAAATACGTGGTACTTATGGGGGTCCCTCTGGAGAATTTCAGGACTGGACTGACATCCAGGGGTGGGGGCAATGCTTCCTCATCTCCAGGTCTTTACTGGATAAAAAAAGGCTATTTTGGTGCAGGCTCTGTGAGGGCATGACAGATTTATGGGGGAGTGAGGTTGTAACTTTGCAGTAAATTACTGAGGAACAAAGTATAGTTAATCATCACAGTGTGCTGGCAGTTAGAATGGCTGAGAGCTGCATGGAGGATTTTTTCTGCCTTAAGTCAGAGAACCTGACCCTGAAGTGTCCTAGCTGGCAGTTAGAATGGCTGAGAGCTGCATGGAGGATTTTTTCTGCCTTAAGTCAGAGAACCTGACCCTGAAGGGTCCTAGAATCATAGGGTGCATCTACACTTATGAATTAAGTTGATTTAAGCTTGTTTAATCAACTTAATTTAATCTGCATCTACACTACATTTTGCTTAAGTTGACTTAAAGAAAATTAAAGTCAACTTTATTAAACCTCATTTAAAGTGGACTTTACGGCTAAACCAGTGTAGATGCAGATTAGTCCTAAATTGACTTAAAGGGCTTCAGGGCTCTCCCACTGCCCCCCCTGCCAGGGTGGCTGGCACAGCCAGACCCTGGCATGCCTCCCCACAGGGCAGGACAGCGCTCTGCCTACCCTGCTCCTATGCCCTGCCAGTGTCCCTGTCCTGCTCAGCCCGCATTGTACCCAGGTACAATGGGGCAAATGCTGAGCCCCCTGGCATTTGGCCAGGGGTGCCCCCCACCACCATGGACCAGTCCCAGGTCCACTTAGCCCCTTCAAGTCTACTTAGGTATCCAGTGTGGACACTCTAAGTCAATTTGGCAGGGTCCCCTTTAAATTGACTTAATTTTTGAGTGTAGACATGCTAAGTCGACTTAAATTAACAAGTGTAGACATAGCCATAGAAACTGGAAGGGACCATAAGAGGTCATAAAGTCCAGTCCCCTGCACTCATGGCAGGATTAAGTACTGACAGGTGTTTGTCACCCTACTCTTAAAAACTCCCAATGATGAGAATTCCACAACCTACCTAGGCTATGTACACACGATCAGATTAAAGCGCAACAAGGCAATCGCGCTATAAAACTCACGTGACCTTTATTGCGGGACAACGCGTACACACGTTGCTCCCTGCAACGCAACAAAATTACATGCATTATCGCCGTTGAGCGCAATGACTTCTGGGCACCTATCCCATCGTTCCATTTTCCCCTAAATCGGCGCTATGAATCATGGGATGAAGGAAAGGAACGCAAAGCGCCATGGGTAAAGTGTCAGTTTCCCATGGTGCTTTGTGTTCCCCTAGCATCTCCTTCATTTCCAATAGCAACTTGCGTCTATTTTCAACATTGCAGTGATGCACCGCACCACTTGCAATCAATCACAACAGCGACAGCATGGATCCTGCTCTGATCTCCACTGTCGCCTTCAGCATTCTGAATACATCTCGGCTTGTTGCTGAGTACGCAATGAGCTCCGAGTCAGACGAGGACACCAAGGAGCAGGGGCTGATCAATGCCATGCAGAGCAACAGCACCGCATTGCTCAGCTCCTTCACCGATCACCTGCACATGGTGCAACGCCGTTTCTGGTCGCGAGAGACGAGCACCGAGTGGTGGGATTGCATTGTTATGCAGCTGTGGGATGATGAGCAGTGGGTACAGAACTATCGAATGCGGAAATCAACCTTTTTGGAACTGTGCTCAGAGTTGGCCCCTGCCCTGCGACGTAAAGACACCAACATGAGGTCAGCCCTAACCGTGGAGAAGCGTGTTGCGATTGCTGTATGAAAGATGGCGACTCCCGACTGCTATCGGTCCGTTGCAAACCAGTTTGGAGTCGGGAGGACCACCGTCAGATTAGCCCTCTCACAAGTGTGCCAAGCCATCAATCGCATCCTGCTACAGAGGACGGTGACATTGGGCAATGTTCGAGAGATTGTGGACGGCTTTGCTGCCATGGGATTCCCTAACTGCGGGGGAGCAATAGATGGCACACACATCCCAATTTTGGCTCCAGACCATCTCACGACGGAGTACATAAACAGGAAGGGCTACTTCTCCATGGTGCTGCAAGCACTCGTGGATCACAAGGGTCGTTTCACAGACATCAATGCTGGGTGGTCGGGAAAGGGGCATGATGCCCGCATTTTCAGGAACACTTGTCTGTACTGGAAGCTGCAAGGGGGCACCTTTTTCCCTGATCAAAAAATAACAGTGCTCATCCTCAGAGACCCAGCATACCCACTGATGCCATCGCTCATGAAACCCTACACCGGGAACCTCGATCGCAGCAAGGAGCGGTTCAATTACCGATTGAGCTGCTGCAGAATGACTGTGGAGTGTGCCTTCGGCCGTTTAAAAGGGTGCTGGCGCTGTTTGTATGGTAGGCTGGACTTGGCGGAGGATCAGATCCCTGCCGTGATTGCGTCGTGTTGTGTCCTCCATAACATTTGTGAAAGTAGGGGAGAAAAGTTTTCCCCTACGTGGGCTATGGAGGCACAGCGCCTTGAGGAAGCATATGAGCAGCCAGCCACTAGGAGTATTAGGGTGGCACAAGGAGAGGCTGCCCGCATAAGGGAGGCACTCAGGGAGCATTTTAATTATGCCCTCCCCTAGTTAAGTTCCATGACGCATCAGGTGCACCTTAGGATCATTTCAACAATGTGTACAAATAAATGCATTCTTCAAAGTATTTGTTACTGTTTTTATTAAAACCTAAAAGGTGGGGGTGGGGTTACAGGTTGGTGTAGCTCCGGGCCTCATAAAAGTAGCTGCGGGGGGGACTGGATGTTGTCCTGTACCAGGGGGAAGGGTGGCCTTCAAAGAAATGCTTTGAGGGACTGCGGAGAGTGGGAGGCAGACACGGCTGAACTGTCTGGAGTGGAGCCCGGACATTTATCATCTGGGATTGCAAAGCAATCATGCTCTTGAGCAGTTCTGTTTGCTCCTTCATGACGCTTATCAGTTCGTCCCTGTGTTTCTGCCTCCTCTGCTGGGATTCCTCTCTCCAGGCTCTATTCTCCCTTGAGGATTCCTGTGTTGCTTTCAGCAGCTCGTGAAACATATCCTCCCTGTTTCTACGAGCACGCCGCCGAATGTTTCTCATTCGGTCAGCTGGGGTAGACACCGGCCTTGTGAAGCTCAATTCTAATACAAAAATAACAATAAAGACATTGTTAACACATAGCATAGATAACCAATGTAACCTTCCAGTAGCACATTCCACTGGAAGGTACAGGGCGGTCAACACACTACGCTTCGCTGAAGCAGACAAGGTACGTTCTAATAGTCGGCTTACCGGGGGCTAAGAATCTGCAGAGGGCACACAGATGGAACCAGATATCTTTCTCCTCAGAGTGCCCCTGCCATCTCGAATACATCTCCTACATGCCGCCGGTAGCAAGCCAGGACCGTATGCTGCTGCACTGTGTGCTACCATGGTTCCCAGGGCTGTGCTTTGCAGCTGGAGAGGCAGAGTATCCATCTTTGGGAGCGTAGACACAAACACTCTCCCATCTAACCTGACTATTAGGCTCTGGAGGTACATCGAGGAAACCTTTACTGACCTAAATGCAGATGATTATTTTACAATCACTGCTTGTATTGATGACCTTCTAATGAATGCAGAGTAAATAGCATGCACAGCGGGGACCCGCAAGCATCCCCACCCCAGACAATGATATTTTAGCAGGAGCAGAGCTGAACGAAGGAGAAACTTACCTGAACCCCCCTCTGCCGCCTCAGAGAACACGCTGCAGTTCAAGCCTTGGGTGGACATCTCAGCGGGGCTGCTGAAGAGCTCCTGGCTACACGCGGTTGCGCTTTCCTCCGTGTCATCCTCCATCTCCTCCTCCTCCTCCTCAACAACGTCCTCATCCTGCTCGGCTCTGGCAATCACCGGATGAGGGGGGGCTGAAGTGTCCACGGGACTCTTGGCAGTGGTTGTTGGGCTCCCATTGAGGATGGCTTCTATTTCCTTATAGTACCTGCATGTAGCAGGTGCTGATCCGGAACGACGGTTTCCCTCCTTCGCTCGGTGATAGGTTATTCTGAGCTCCTTCACCTTTGATCTGCACTGCTCAGTGTCTCTCTCTGACATGGCCCGAGAAATTATGCCAAATGTATCATAATTTCTCCTGCTGCCACGTAGCTGCGCCTGCACAGCGGACTCTCCCCAGATGCTGATCAGGTCCAGCACCTCTGCCGTGCTCCAAAGGGGTGCGCGTCTTCCACGGCGGGCCGCCATTGCTAATGATGATCGGAGCCCATCACACTCCACGAGGAAGAGAGCAGGAAGTGAAACAGACTAGAAATTTGAAAATCCCGGGAATAAGTTCGGGGCAGGGCGGGGACAGTTTCGTCACGGCCACAGAGCGGGTGGGGGGAAGACCAGAGAGGACGACTTTGGAATGCTGGGACACTTCCGGAGGCCAGACAATGCACGGTAAGCGTACACACGAGCACAAAAGCACAACAGCTGTTCCGCGTTAGCTGTTACCACCCTCGTCGAGGTGGTTTTTGTATTGCGCTACAAAAAGGCAGTTAACGCGCAACAGCCCTGTTGCACATGTGAACGCCGTTGTTGCTATCGCACAGTAATGAGTTTTAATGCGCGATAAAATGCTCGTGTGTACAAGGCCCTAGGTAACTTATTCCAGTGGTTAATCACTCTGACAGTTATGATTTTTTTCCTAATATCCAACCTAAATCTCCCTTGCTGTAATTTAAGCTGATTGGTTACTGTCCTATCAATGGCAGTTAAGGAGAACACATTTTCTCCCTCCTTTTCTTAACAACCTTTTAGGTACTTGAAAACTGTTATCATGCCCCCTCTTAGTCTCCTCTTTTCCAGATTAAAGGACCTCCGCTCTATCAATCTTTCCTCATAAATCAAGTGTTCCAGATCTTTAATCATCTGTTTTGCTTTTCTCTGGATTTTCTCCAGTTTCTCCACTTCTTTCCTGAAATGAGGCAACCGGAACTCAACACAGTATTGCACTTGAGGCCTAATCAATGTGGAGTAGAGCAGAAGAATTATTTCTCATGTCTTACTTAAAATACTCCTGTTAATACATGCCAGAACAGTGTTTGCTTTTTCTGCAACAGTGTTATATTCTTGCCTCATATTTAGCTTGTAGTCCTTTTGACATCTAGATCCCTTTCTGTAGTACTGCTTCCTAGGCAGTCATTGCCCATTTTGTATCTGTGCAATGGATTGTTCTTTCCCAAGTGGAATACTTTGAATTATATTTTTTTTAATTTTATTCTGTTTACCTAAGGCCAAGTACCAAGGGTCAAGTGGATACATTAAAGCAAGCCAGCAAAACACCCTATATCAGGCCCCAGCTGATTCAGGCTCTAGAGGAGACCAGGAGACTGGCTCTATCTGGTGCTTTCAGCGTGAAACCCAGCAACAGTTCACGGTCGGATTGCTCAGGGCGGAGATGTGGGTGCCATTACCTCATAGACTCATAAACTATAAGGTCAGAAGGGACTAGCATGATTATCTAGTCTGACCTCTTACAAAATGCAGGCCTCAAAATCTCACCCACCCACTCCAGCTATAGGCCACCAACTTATGACTGAGTTATTTACCGCCTTAAATCATGATTTAGGACTCTAAGATACAGAGAGTTCACTGGTAGGTGAGCCATGACCTGTGCTACAAAGGAAGGCGAAAAACCCCCAGAGCCCAAGCCAATCAGCCCTGGGGGAACATTCCTTCCAGATCCCAAATATGGCGACCAGTTAAACCCTAAGCACATGGGCAAGTCTCAACAGCCAAGAAACAATTCTCTACAATAACTCAGAACCCACACCATATACCATCCCCTCTTAGGCCACTTGCATATTCACCACCCATAGTCAAATATCAGTCAATTTCCAAAATAGGCAATCTAATCATACCATCCCCTCCATAAATTTATCAAGCTTAGTTTTGAAAGCAGTTATGGTTTTTGACCCCACAACTCCCCTTGTAAGGCTATTCCAGAACTTTACTCCTTTAATGGTTAGAAACCTGCATCTAATTTCAAGCCTAAATTTCTTGATGGACAGTTTATAATCATTTGTTCTGGTGTCCACATTGGTGCTGTACTCAAATAATTCCTCTCCCTCCCTGAAATTAATCTCTCTGATGTATTTATAGAGAGCAATCATATCCCCCCCCTCAACCTTATTTTGGTTAGGCTAAAGAAGCCAAGCTTCTTGAGTCTCCACTCATAAGGCAGGTTTTCTACTCCACAGACCATCCTTGTAGCCCTTTTCTGCACCAGTTCCAATTTGAATTCATCCATTTTAAACATGGGGGACCAGAACTGCACGCAATATTCCAGATGGGGTCTCAGCAGTGCCTCTTACAGCGGCACTAAGACCTCCCTGTCTCTACTTGAAATACTTCTCCTGATACATCCTAGAACCACATTAGTTTTTTTACGGCTACATGACATTGGCGGCTCATAGTCATCCTATGATCAACCAGTACTCCCAGATCCTTTTCCTCCTCAGTCCATTCCAACTGATGTGTCCCCAACTTATAGGAAAAATGCTTGTTATTTGTTCCTAAATGTATGACCTTGCACTTCCCACTATTAAATTTCATCCTATTCCTGATACTCCAGTTTACAAGGTCATCCAGATCTTTCTGTACGGTATCCCAATCCTTCTCTGTATTGGCAACACCTTCCAACTTGGTGTCATCTGCAAACTTTATTAGCACATTCCCACTTTTTGTGCCAAGGTCAGTAACAAAAAGTTTAAATAGATCAAGACCAATCTCTGAGGGACTTCACTGGTAACCTCTCTCCAGCTTGACAGTTCACCCTTCAGTATGACCCGCTGTAGCTTCCTTGTTAACCAGTTCCTTATCCACCTTACTATATTCATATTAATCCCCATCTTCTGTAACTTAACTAATAACTCCCTATGCGGAACTGTATCAAATGCCTCGCTGAAATCTAAGTAAATTAGGTCCACCGCATTCCCTTTATCTAAAAAATCTGTTATTCTTTCAAAAAAGGAAATCAAGTTGGTCTGGCACGATCTCCCTTTTGTAAAGCCATGTTGTATTTTGTACCTGTCAGTCATAAAATCTTCCGCTTTGGCCCTACACTCCACCCCTGGTGCTCACAACTGATCCAGATGAGCAACAACGATGAGCAACAGTCCAGGGCCTGCATCCATGCTTAAGTCAACTTAATTTACTCTGTGTCTACACTACACTTTCCTTAATTTGACTTAAACAAGCTGCTTAAGTCGACTTAAGGAAAATTAAGTTGACTTTATAAAACCTGGTTTTAAGTTGATTTTTGGCTTAAGTAGACTTTCTAAAATCGACTTAAGCCAGTGCAGACCTGGAGTAGCCCTAAGTTGACTCTAAGTCGACCTAGGGCTCTCCAGGAGTCCCCCACTGCCCTCCCTGCCAGGGTGGGTGGCACAGAAAGAGCCTGGCATGCCCCCCCCCACGGGGCAGGGCACAGTCCTGCCCACCATGCCCCTATGCCCTGCCATTGTACCCAGGTACAATGGGGCAAAGGCTGAGCCCCCTGGCACTTGGCAAGAGGTTCCCCATGCCATCATGGACCAGTCCAAGGTCCCCCTAGCCCCTACAAGTCGACCTAGGCATCCAGGATGCAGCTACACTTAGAAATTAAGTCGATTTAAGATTGCTTAAATTGACTTAATTTAATCCGCATCTACACTACACTTTTCTTAAGTCGACTTAAGCAAGCTGCTTAAGTCGACTTAAGGAAAATTAAGTTGACAATGAAAATTAAGTCATCTTTATTAAACCTACTTTTAATTCAGCTTCAGGCTTAAGTTGACTTTCTAGAGTTGACTTAAACCAGTGTAGACCTGGAGTAGCCTTAAGTCGACTTAGAGTCGACTTAGGGCTCTCCAGGACTCCCCCACTGCCCTCCCTACTGGGGAGGGGACACAGGGGGAGCCTGGCATGCACCCCCAAAGGGCAGGGCAGAGCCCTACCCACCCCGCCCCTATGCCCTGCCAGGGTCCCTGTCCCCCTTTTCCCCATTGTAACCAGGTACAATGGGACAAAGGCTGAGCCCCCTAGCACTGGGCAAGGGGTGCCCCCCTGCCTCCGTGGACCTGCTCTAGGTCCCCCTAGCCCCTAGAAGTCAACCTAGGCATCCAGTGTGGACGCTCTAGATTGACTTTGTAAGGTCCCCCCTAAGTCGACTTTAAATTTAGGTGTAGACATGCTAAGTCGACTTAACAAAGTCGACTTAGCTAAAGTCGACCTAAATTTATAAGTGTAGACATAACCCCAGTGTGAATGGTCTAGGTCGACTTTGCAGGGTCCCCGCAAAGTCAACTTAAAATTTAAGTGTAGACATGCTAAGTCAACTTAACAAAGTCGACTTAGCTAAGTTGACTTAAATTAACTAGTGTAGACATACCCTGAGTGTTTGAAAATAACCATACTCAATGCCTTGGACATTATCCATGTGATGATCTGGTGATGACTGCAGAGAAAGATAGGCCTACAAGTTGCCAGATCAAAGAGGATAGCTCATGAGCTAAAGAGTGCATCTGGTGGTTGCCCTGTCTTGATAAACCCTTGAGGATGTGAAAAAGAAGGTGTAGTCAATGGTGGACCTGGGGGTAGTACAACATCCAAAAATGAATAGTGCAACTCTTTTCTCTTCTCCTTGCATCCAGGTGGGACTCTTAGATTCATATATATTTTAGAAAGATAAACTTTATCTCTAACTTTGATGCCTACCCAATGCCTTGAATCGATGAGCTGCTAGAGTGGCTTGGTGTTGACCAGTACATCACCACTTTGGATCTCACAAAGAGATACTGGCAGATCCCACTGAACCCAGACTCTAGGGAGAAAACAGCCTTTGCCATCACAGCCAGGCTGTAGCAGTTTACCTATATGTCCTTTGCTTCATGGGCCTCCTTCCACCTTTTAGCAACTGATGAACCATTTTCTGCGACCCCATGACACCTATGCTGCTGCCTATCTGGATGATGTGGTGGTATACAGTGGTAGCTGGGAAGGCCATCTCACCATGTAGTCAATGTCCTTCAGGCCCTACACACCAACAATCTTACTGCAAACCTAAAGAAATGCAAGATAGGTGATTTCCTCCTAACGTATCTAGGTTATATCCTGTAGTAAGGCTGATATTGGGATTCCTTCAAAACACTGATTTTGCTATGCCTCCAAACACCGTGCGCTTACCCGTTAACGACAACTAGTTGTGAAGTGTGAGAATTCCTAAGGATAGTGAACTATTATAGCCACTTTGTCCCCAGTCTTGCCTCAATCACAGTATGATAAGCATGTCCACTTCTTTTCTTTTTAATTGCCTTAATTTTCTATTTAATTAATATTGTTGCAGAGATAGGTTGATGGAGGGATGGCAGGAGCTGTTGAGGAAATAAGACCTAAGGACCAGGAAAGCAAATAAAGAGAGACATGAAGAGAAGAGAGATGAGAGAGGAAGGAGAAAAGATCACAGAAATCCCTGCTTCTTCCAGGGATTGGAATATCAAAATACTATAATAGCAAATTATCTTTTTCAGAGAGACAGAGACAACATAAGGGTGAAAAATAACATTTTAAAAGCCTATAACAGAAAGCATGATGATAAGAATCTATTTCATATGTTGCAGCAGGAACAGGAATTAGTCCTGTAAACATTGATGGCAGAGACATATTCAGAGTTTATTTGAAGGTAGCAGGTCAGGAAAGAAGGAGAGTTTGACAGCCCTCAAGCCCACAATTTCCCTAGGATTGTCACAAAGAGGAATGTTCAATCGTTACATAACTGATGCAAAAGGAAACTAATGTTACCTTCTGACTGTCAGATACACTAGCAAATTTGTTTTGCTGATACCTTTTCCCTACACTAATCACAGGGAAATCCAAAGCAAAAGATTTAAATTCACGCTCATCACCCTTCAAATGGATTTATCAATTGTCAGAAGTGGTCAGCCTCTCAACTTTAAAACCTTTTTGTTGTTCTTGTTTTTTCTTTAAGGCAGCTGCATTTTTCATTCTTCCTTAATGATTACAGGCTGGGACACACAAATGTATTCTCAGACACAAGAAATATATGCCACTAGAAGGCTATATATAAAATATAAATATATTATATTTATAATATCTAGATAAATATATAAAATATCTAGATTATTTCTGCATCAGCACAGCTTCCATTTTAGCTTTACTTTTCACAAGATGAGCAAACAGCACTACTAAAAATTTCACAGTGCACTAAAAATTCCCTCCTCTCCCTCTCTAAACAATCTCATTAGAAAGATTGAGTATTGAGTATCCGTTGTATGTCAGTTTGATGACTCCATGACTATGGCAGCATTGCAATCACACCTCTGCTATCTGCCAGAATATATTAACTGAAACATCTGCTAACAGATAGTAGGAAGACATTGGTCGGTGGGGAGGGAACCTTTAAGGTTTGGCTACTGTGCCATATTTCTGCTGTGCTATATTTCTGTTACAAGGAGATACAATAGCCATGCTGAAAGGAGAACACATTTTGGCACATCATGAATAAGGTGTTTTACACAAAGCAGATAATGTTTCATTAACTGCAAACCATTTGGCTGCCTGCATATCTCTCCTTTATATATAGTGTAGGCTCAGGGAATGCTGATGTCAGGTCAATAAAATAGACAAACTAGTGTTTCTCCATGGACTCCTGGCTAGTCAAAATCTCTTTGACCCACTGATGTGCTAATGTGGACTGAAAATAGTGTTGCCCCTGAGTCTGAATATGTTATTCACCTATCTTTCTGATGTGGCTATTTCATCTATATACATCTTTCTCACTTTAACCAGATGACTGTTATGTAACATAAATATCATCATGAGTATCACCAGTGTAATTTGTTATAAGTGATATTTTGCTTTGTTCCTAGTAGGGAATCTCTAACAACAAGATGGAATGAGACTGGGATTCCTTCAAAACACTGATTTTGCTATGCATCCTTTCAAGAGGGTTTCTTTTTCTTTTTTTACTGATTTGATTTATCATCCTGCTTTAACCAGTTTTTATTACATTTATTAAGAGATGTCACCTCTCAGGTCCAAAAGAACCCACAATGGATCCACTACTCATCACTACTCATCATTGAGGAGAAAAGCATCACCATAGTAGGTAGGCTAATTTTATCTTCTTAGTTCATTGCACTTAATGGTGTGTCAGGAGTTGAAGAGAAATTCATTTATTTCTCAACTCATAATACGATAAAAGGGATAACATTTTGACTGTTGAATCCAGCCTAATTACAATCCAAAATGTCAGAGAGATGACTACAATAAGTTACCACTACACTATCCAAACATTTCTTCTCTTTCTACTGAAAGCTATTAATCCTAGCTTCACAGTTGCTAATATCTGTCAGTGTAACATATTGCTGTTATTTTTGTTTTTACCTGAAGCCTGAACTATTATTTCATTCTTTCAATTAAAACATTAATCATTTACAGTGCCTTCTTAAATAGATTATATGAAAAAAATAAGAATTTCCAAATTTTACTATATTTAAACCAATATTTTCAGTGGTGGGTGCATAAAGATAGAATAATCAAATCAGCCCTTAGACATTTAAAAATTGTGTCCTAATTTTCAAAGGTACGGAGTGCTCCTGAAATCAGTTTGACCTATTCATGTTGAAGTGACTACATAAGACACCACTTTAGGTATAAATATGTTTAGGACTACATGCCTATCTTTAGGCATCTGTGTTTTTTGAAAATTTTGGCCTCAGTCTTGTCACTTATTATCAATTAATGACATAGCTAATGGACATGGTCTTAGAGAAAGCACTTGCTTCTACTGGCTCTATCAAAGCTTGCTGGGTTTTTTTGTTTGTTTGTTTGTTTGTTTTTGTGGTTTTATTTGTTTATTTGTTTGTTTTTTGTATGTATCATCTTCTTTCAGAAGATATAACCTATCATATTTTGTATCCAAAAAAGATATGTTTATAAAAGAGGAATCACATCTATAGTCTGCTATTACGTTAACAATTATTGGCTGCAGTAGTAGGAAATAGGTTCTATAAAAGCCACGCCTTACTATTGTCATTAATTTATCATAATACTAGAATCTGAGCTGAGATGGATATAAATATACAACATTACTTTCCTCATGGAAATGGCAATAAACAAATGTTAATCTAGGACTGTGATGTTCTAGTGCTTTTATAATAAAAGAATATTCTTCAGGAGGAACTTTTCAACTTCTCTTACATAAATAGGTCTTATTTTTTATATTTGTTGTTTATTTCTAATTGTTTTTCAGTCAGGCTTGCTGAATAGCTTTTTAAAGATAAGACTATCAGAATGGCCATACCAGGTAAGACCAACGCTTAATCTAGATGAGGAACTTGTCTTCTGACAGTGACTAGTGCCAGATTCTTCAGATGGAATGAACAGAACAGGACAATTTACTGAGTAATCCATCCACGGGTATCCAGTCTCACCTTATGTGAGTCAGAGATTTAGGAGACCCAGAGCATAAGGTTGTGTCCTTACCCATGTTGGCTAATAGCCATCGATGCACCTATCCTCCATGAACTGTCTATTTTTTTATTTATTTTTTTTAATTCAGTTGCACTTTTGACCTTTACAACGTCCTCTGGAAACAAGTTCCACGGGTTGGCAGTGTTTTGTGTAAAATACCTTCGTATTTTGTTTTAAACCTGTTACCTATTAAAATGTTATTACCACTTTAAAATTGTGACATGAAAGAGGAATAACTAAACCTTTTTCCTGTAGTTTGCATCAGCCTCATACCCATTGAAATTGTGGGTTTTTTTTATATGCAACTTCTTTGTAACAAGAAAAATAAATGCATTTAGTATTTGACCTCTGATGCTCAAAATTGTAAGAAATTCATTCATTATATATTATAGTAATTAATCTGCACCATTATTCATGGTAAAACTCAATTACTGAATTGCATTTTCTACTATAAATCCCTTTTCCTATATGATGAAACCTGAAAGACAACATCCGAGTCAGAGGGGTTTTGTTTAAATAAATATGAATAAACATTTTTTAGGCTCTCCATTACAGAAGGACAAATGAAAAAAAAAAACAAAAAAACCCAACCCTCTCAAGTTGGCTTTCTCTATTCTTTTGTTGTGGACTAGATTCTGTTACTGTTAATCACACTGGATAGCTCCTTACTCCAGAAGTGTTATACTCAGTGAATAAGTCATCAGAATGTGTTCAAAATGTCAATGATTTAAAAATAAAATTTGACAAATTAGTCAATTACATAATTTGCTTTGGAGAATGCAATTATTAAAATGGCATTGTTTTTAATGGGATATCACAAAACATCCAGTCAATATTTCACACTTATTTAAACTCATCTCAAACTGGGGGGGTGGGAACAGCAGGGAAAATGAGTCACCACATACCACGGATCCTGTCCCCGCCCCTGACCCCTGCTGGTCCCACCCCCAGCACCTGCTGAGGGTTGGGGGAATGGGTCTGGCACAAGGGCTGACAAAGGTTGCTGACCTCTGTAATAGAGGATAAGATTTCAAAAATCATGTAAGGATTCCAAAACCAGTTTCCATTTACTGGGATATCAAATTTCCTAGGAAATTCTGATTATTACAGCCATGGTACATAAATATATCAGTTCTAAGGAGCTATACAATTATTCTGACATTGGATTTATAACAGCTGTATTTATGCAGAATCTATAATGTTTTTCTGGATACTATATAT
This sequence comes from Pelusios castaneus, assembly GCA_007922175.1. Classification (NCBI taxonomy): domain Eukaryota; kingdom Metazoa; phylum Chordata; order Testudines; family Pelomedusidae; genus Pelusios; species Pelusios castaneus. The sequence continues at coordinate 5,362,250 of ML685903.1, forward strand.
ATGACATCAAGAGGAGCTGTATCAAGGATTCAGTAGTCAGTTTTTTAGGGATAAATTTAAGAAGAGCAGTTTAACCGTGTTCCTTATAGGTTATACTTACTCACCATACAAAATTCAGTCGCTAGATTTCCAGATCAGATTTAGTACCAGTGGGTGCGTCTACACTTATAAATTAAGTGGATTTAAGCTTGCTTAAATCGACCTAATTTAATCTGCATCTACACTACATTTTCCTTACATCAACTTAAGCAGCAGCTTAAGTAGACTTAAGGAAAAGTAAAGTCATCTTTATAAAACCTAGTATAAAGTCGACTTTACTGGCTAAGTTGACTTTATTAAGTCGACTTAGCTAGTGTAGACGCAGATTAGCCCTAAATTTAGTTTAAGTCAATTTAAACTAAATTTAAACTGCCCTCCCTGCCAGGGTGGCTGGCACAGGCAGAGCCTGGCATGCCCCCTCACAGGGCAGGACAGAGCCCTGCCCGCCCTGCTTCTATGCCCTGCTAGTGTCCCTGTCCTGCTCAGCCCCCATTGTACCCAGGTACAATGGGGCAAATGCTGAGCCCCCTGGCAATTGACAAGGGGTGCTCCTCCCCCCCCCCCGCCGCCACCATAGACCAGTCCCAGATCCACCTATTCCCTAGAAGTCAAATTAGGTGTCCAGTATGGACGCTCTAAGTCGATTTGACAGGGTCCCCTTTAAGTCGACTTAATTTTTAGTGTAGACATGCTAAGTCGACTTTGTTAAGTCGACTTAGCAAAGTCAACTTATTTGGCCAAGTGTAGACATAGCCCAGGGTTCGGCAACAGCGGCTCCGAGAGCCGCATGTGGCTCTTTGACTGCCCCCTTGTGGCTCCCTGGCAATCCCCTCCAGGGAGCCAGGTGTGCAGTAGCTCCAGAGTTCTGGCCACAACTCCCAGGCCCCCTTGGCTCTGAGTCAAGCCTCTCCTCGCGCCTCTTCCCTCCTCCAGCCTGACCCACGCCTCTCCCTCCCCATCCAGTCTGACCCTGTCTTTCCCCTCCTCTAGCCCGATCCGTGCCTCTTCCCTCCTCCAGCCCAATCCGCGCCTCTCCCCTTCTCCAGCCTGACCCTCCACACTATGTTCCCTGTAAGCTCCATGGCTACGTGGCCACGCAGCAGCTGTCGCACCCCCCGTGCAGCTTAGGTGGACCCCCGCACAGCCCGGCAGCCCCCACCGTCCCCCGAGCCAGGGCTGTCCTGTGGCTTGCTTGCTTGCGTGCTTGCTTTCTTTCCTTCTTTCTCCCTAATCGCGGCTGGGCTTTGTGGCTGGCTGGCTGGCTTGCTTGCTTTCTTTCCAGAGGCTGGGCTGAGGGGCTTTCTTTCTTTCTTTCTTTCTTTCTTTCTTTCTTTCTTTCTTTCTGCAGCTGGGCTGCAGGGCTGTCCAGTGGCTTGCTTGCTTTTTCTTTCTTTCTTTGCTTCCTTCCTTCCTTCTCTCTTCGCTACTTTCCTTTTTTCTTTTTTCTCTTCCTTCCTTCCTTCTCTCTTCGCTTCCTTCCTTTTTTCTTTTTTCTCTTCCTTCCTTCCTTCTCTCTCTGCTTCCTTCCTTCCTTTTTTCTTTTTTCTCTTCCTTCTTTCTCTCTTTGCTTCCTTTCTTTCTTCCTTTCTCCTTTCCTTCCTTCTCTCTTTGCTTCCTTTCTTTCTTCCTTTCTCCTTTCCTTCCTTATTTCTTTTTTTCCTTCCTTCCTTTCCTTCTCTGCCTTCCTTTCTTTCTCTTTCTCTTCCTTCTTCCTTTCCTTCCACCATTGAAATGTTTATATGTAAATTGTTTATTAACATCATTAAACATCGTTTTTTGTTGTTAAAAATCAATATGCATCTCTGTTCTATTATTCAGTTTCTTAACCAGGAGGCTACCCATTGCGGCTCTCAAAACACTTGGTTATTGAAGGAATTTTTTTAAATGGCTCTTCTTATCTTTTGGGTTGCTGACCCCTGACATAGCCAGTTAAACATATGTGGAAAGCTATAACTCAGACGCTTATTAGTTATTTTGTTTGTATGAAGAAATAGTGATTTTCTTTAATTAATTACCCCTGTTTCAGACAGACTGGGGTCCAATAAATTATTACAATAAAAATCATGCTGTTAAGTCAATGTACCACCTTAAACACATTAATCTCTACCATGAACACGAGGAGCAACAACTGTGTTTTATAACTTAAACTTTAGTTTGCTTACAACTATTATTGACTTTATGGGATTAGTTAAAAAATGCACATGTTCATTCCTTACTCTTTTGTCAAGTTTAAACTGCTGAAACTGTATAAAATTGGAAAATAAGAACAGTTGCTAACTTTTTTCTTTCATATGTGCATAGGTTGTCTTAGTGAATCTGGGGCCCAGGGCAAAAGTCAATGAGGTGGGGGGCCCCATTCTTGACTTAAGCACCCCACTGGCCTTGCAGGGACCCTGCCTCATCCCCTTGGGCCCTGCTTCTGCCCTCTGCTCCCCCTGTCTTCCCCAGCTTGCCTTCCTCCAGCCTTCCACTTCTCTCTGTGCCTGTGCCTCTCACCTGGCCTCTTTGGGCCATCACCTGTCCTCCTTCGTCTCCACCTTCTCTTCTCTTCAGGCCCTGCCATTGCCCCCCGTGCCACTGGTCCTCCAGCCAGCCACCTACGACTCCACTGGTCCTCCAGCCCATGCCTCTCCTTCAGCCCCCCTCCCCCCCCCGTGCCTGGGTCCACATATTCCCCCACCTCTAGCTCACCTAGTTTGGGTGGCTGGAGCTGTGGGCACTGGCTCCTGGCCTGGCTGCTCTTGCCCTGGCTGGCTGCCAGCTAGCGCAAACCCTCCCTCACACAGGGACTGGGTCATTTACTTGCCCACTCTTCCCCATAGCTAAGACTGCCTATGCATATATGTGGCAAAGCAACCCCTTTAGTCTTGCTGAATAGCTTCTGACTCCTCTGGCAGATGGGCTTGAGGTCATCTGTCACAATTTAGACAAGTACTTTTGCTTTTCCCCTCCACACCTCTCTGTTAGAGTGTTCAGAGTAAGCCTTGGGTGGGCCTGTGGAGTACCCTTCCATCCCATGGGGGAGGGGGATGGTGGGGGGTGTTCTGATCATTCTGTATAAGGCACACCCTTGGAAAGTATCTTGCTCTGGCTCCTTCAGGAGGGGAGGGCTATAGATGTAGTAGTGTTGCCCTGGGAGATCAGAGCCATGTCAGTCCTTCCTTCAGGCAGGTGCCTGGGTTTTTCTTTGCTGCGCCCTCCCCCCTCCCCTGAGAAACACTACCATCTAAATTAGGGAAGTCTCTCTTCTCCTACTGCCAGAAATCTGGCAGCTTCTCTCTCTTCTATAACAGAGGTAGGGTTTTTGTAGACCCAGAATAGTCCTTAGTTGAACCCAGGGACGTCTAATTGACCTACAATAACCTCCATTCTGCCTGCATGGCAAAGCGCTTTCAGCAATTTCAGGATCATATACCTGCCCTGGTGCACCCTTTCATAGCCATCTGGCATGACTTTATCTCATGAGAAGTTCCATGAAAATGATAGATTTCTATATGTAACTAGAGGCAGAGATGGACTGGGGCCACAGGGCCCCTGGGCCTCTCAACCAGTGGATACCCCAATGCCTGGAGACCCAGCCCCCTCAGCTTAGTGCCCTGGTCCTGTGCAGGAGGCTCAGTGCTGGGGAGGGGGGCTGGGGCCAGAGGCTGGCCGTGGCCTTGCTGGTCAGACCCCAAGAGTGACAGAGCCGACTGGCATGCACAATGAGGCTTCTGATGTAGCCCAAAGGCTGTGCCAGAGGCCATACTGCAGACACCAGTTGGCCCCTCTACCTCTGGAAGCCAACTGGCCAGGCCATGGCCAGCCCACCCCACCCCCCCAGGACAGACCAGCTGGCCTAGGGGCATGACAGGAGAGCAGAGCCCAACCTCTGAGCTGGCTACCCTGTCCCTGGGGGTGGACTGGCGGATCCAGTGGTGGGAGGGGAGCATGGAGCCCAGCTTCTTGGCTGGCCTGCTCCATTCCCAGCCCCCAGTACAAGCAGGGCAGAGGGCCCCCACATCAGGCATAGGCCCGATAGGCTCATGTGGTAATCCCCCTTGCGTAGAGGTTTCATTCACTTCTAATTGACACATATATAGTTCTGAGTGACAACTGGCAAAGCAAGGATTAAAACTAAAGAGCCTTTTCCATCACTTTCATGCTCCCATTTATAGTGATTCTTAATTACTTTCCAGCTAAGGTTCAAAAACCAATTAGACTTGTTTAATGTTATTATATTATTTGGTCCAAAAAGTTGAGGAAAAATAATCTAGCTATCAAAACCTTACAGGTATTCCTTTATTTAAGATAGGAGATCTGGTGTTATATTTGGTAGCAAATGTTCAGATAAATATGTTCCAGATCATAGAGATGAAATTGCAATATTTCCATAGTTACTGAAAAAACAAAACAAAACAGACTGATTGCTCGCCGCTAATCTTTTGGTCACCCTCCGGGGTCTTATTCATCGGAGGTGGCGTGCTGACCTGGGTCCTTTTGGCCACGGGGATAATTGCCCCACCCTTATTTGGTGACTGATTTTTGGAGGCCCATGTTGTAACATAGGAAGTCAGGATATAGGAGCAACAGAATACAGGACAAAATCCTCCCAGCACCCAAGCTATTAGTAGCAGGATTGGGTGTTCGTCCCAGGAGAGAGGGATTGAGTATGGTACCATGGCCAGGAAAATAAGGAGGGCCAGGAGAAATAACAGTGAAACTGCAAAAAGTGTTGTAAGTAGAAGAGACAATTTATTTTTCATGGCTCTGTAGAGCGACAGGAAATGAAGCTTAAAGTACAGAAATGCAGTTTCCTTAGGTTAAGCTTGAGTATCAATCTATGCCGTCCTATGCGGTTTTCTTTCAGTTGCAGCTGCTTTTTAAAGAGACAGTAAATGATTTCTTGCTAACTTACTATGTGTACACTAAATTCCCGTTACATTTTATGCGCATTATACTTGCACATATTATCGTACATATACTTAAACAACACCCTGTTACAATGCTGCCGTTGCCCCTTTTTAACGGGGCCCAGTACAGCCCTACTCTGCCTGTACTCCCAGGCTTGGGGTTCTAACCTACTTCTGTCCTAACTCCAGGACTACGGGGTTCTAAGCTTGACGGGTGTAACACTTAATATCTTATCTCTGTAGCTACTATCATTATTCCAGGACCCAAATTTGATCCCTTTCTAGGGCCAATATTCGCTAAAGTAATTTATTCCCTCTATGGGGCCAATATTAGTAATTTATTCCCTCTATGGGGCCAATATTCGCCTAAGTCCTGTGCATATGCCTTCTCACCGGTTACGTACCAGCTCTCTGAGCCTCGTGTCGAATTCCGCCTCTGTAGGGGTTTGGATCGACCCTTCGGTTCCTTTCCACCGTGTCAGTCCCACTACCTGTTACCAGGTCGGGGCCGCTGACTCCTCTGCCCAGACTCAATGACCGTAAGGACGAGCCCTATGATCAGAGAGCCTTAGTTCCGAGAGACTTCTAACGTCTTAGAAGCTCTGGAACTCCGACCCCCTTCAACATTTGGGGGCCTCAGTTTATAGTGTTTTTTGGGTCGGCCCAGTTTCTCACCTTCTGTGAGGTGTGAAACTGTGGTCGCATGGCATCGTTCCTGATTGGTTGACATTTAGGTTGCGGGTCGAACACCTGGACCCATGGGGGGCCTCAGGCTATTTGCATATTAAACAGGCGGTTCGAGTTCTGGCTCAAGATCAAGAAGAGAGTTTGCTGGTTTGACAAGGCCTCAGTTATTTAAATTAGTCTTGTCACTGGGCAGATGCATAGAGTAGGCCCGTAGAACAATACACTAGCTACCTTAACTACACTTTATCCTTAACATACTATGCCCACTTATAATCCTATATGAAATACCTATACCTATATACCCCATACCCCCCTTGGATTTCTATACTGATATACAACTGATAGTAGCAGGAGTAAGAATAAGGTTGTTTGGTATTTATCAAATTTCAAGTCGCCTTATTTGTAAATGAGTACATTTTAGATAATTTCACTGCTCCACTTTATTTACAAAAGTAGCTGTAAAGGATTATGCAATCAGAATTACATCATCAATTTGCAATAGGTTTGGCCTCGATGTGAAGGGATATTCTAAGAGATCTATTGCTTGGCCAGCATTTTTCACTCCTTAGCCACTTGTTTGGCCACGTGAGAAAAGCATAAGGAATTACCCCTGGCCAGGCTTATCTAAAGTGACTAGGGATTTTGGATGTCTTAGATTTTGGGTGTCCAATTAAAACATCTTGAAGAGGATTAATTTCAGTAGCTGGGTATTTGTTATCTTTTGGAAACAAAACAAAACAAATAAAAAATCCCAACGCCCTTCAAGTACACTGGAGAGGTAGTTGTGTTAGTCTAATTCAGTAAAAACAAACAACAAGTTCTGTAGCACTTTTAAAGACTAACAAAGTGCCACATATCTCTCTTTAAGGTTTCTCAAGTGGGAAAATCAAAGATCAAAATCATTTATCATTTGAAATTCATAACTATCTTTTGGTCCTCAAGAACTTCAGAACAGTCCTCCCATATGAGGTTCCATTGGGCTCAGTCCTGGCTCTGGTGGTTGACATTCCTGGCTGTGCAAAGGAGTAGAGAGCATGGTTATAACATTTACAGATGACATCAATGTGGGAGGAGTTGCAAGGACTTTGGAGAACAGGTTTAAGATTCAAAAAGACCTTGACGAACTGGAGACCTGCTCTGAATTCACTAAAACTAAATTTGATAAAGAGAAGTACAAAGTACTTCACATAGGCAGGAGAAAACTAATACACAATTACAAATTGGAAGATAACTCTTCAGGAGGTAGTACTGCTGAAAAAAAAACAGAGAACAATGTGATGCAGCTGGAAAAAAAAAAGACTAATATGATTTTGAGGTGATTTACAGGAATATTGAATACAAAACACAGGCAGGAATTGTCCCACTCGATTTGGCAATGTTGATGTCCCAGCTGTAATATTGTGTCCAATTCTGGGCACCACAATATAGAAAAGATGTGTACAAATTGGAAAGAGTCCAGTAGAGACCTACAAAAATGATAAAAGGTATAGAAAATCTGACCTATGAGGAAAAGTTTGGCATGTTTAATTGGGAGGGAGGGACGAGGAAAGACAAACAGGACTGATAACAGTTTTCCAGTATATTAAGGGCTGTTTGTGACGGGATGCACATCTGTGCAGCCCTTGGGCGTGACCTGTATAATCTTTCTGTTCAGTTTTGCAGTGTAATTGTGTTATTTGATGACAATTACGCTATACCAGGTTCCTCTGTGAATGCTCAGAACATGTGCCACATGATTACCAGGGTGCCATGTTCCCTGCTGCGACATGTATGTATAGATGTGAAGCATGTTACAGGGTTCAGACTCTCAAGGCTGTCTCTAGCACAATGGCTGAAGATTTACACATCAAAGGGAATGCTAATGTCCTCCCCTGCTCAGGTAGGAGTGAAGAAAATCTCACAACAGGACAGTGAGGGGGAGGGGCTGTCAGCAGTTTGTTAAAACAAAGACAGACTGTGAAGAGAGAGAAGCTGCAGGCTTTCAGCCTGAGAAGACACCATCCTGCAACCAACTTCAAGCAAGATCAGGGCCCTGCCTGGGAACAGGCAGAGAATGGCTGCAAAAATCAGACAGCCAAACACAATGCGCATAATCTTGGACTCTGAGGTCAGTTTAGGTAGAGATGTTAGGGTAGCATGCGGTTTATATCTTTTATTTGATAGTGGTCACTCCTGACTCATTTATAACATGTTGCTGCCTTGATTGGCCATGTTCTCACTTGAAATCAGACTCTGATCAATAAACTAGTAGTTGTTTTACCTAAAGCTGTGTGGTCTTTAGAGGGTGTGGATGTGGGAGGCTGGGCACAATCCACTTCTTTGTTAAGTGGACGGACTTGAGACTAAGGTGATTGGGAGTGGGTCCCAATCCCTGTAAGGCAGTGGCTCCCAGTGTAGTGTCTGGGGCTGGGTGTGCTTGCTTGGGGACCAACGCCTGTGTGGCTAGTGGATTTACACCCACTGCCTGGGACCAATTACACGCTGGTGGCTGGTGTGGACTGACTCAGGAGTGAGCGGTCACCCAGCAGAGCGGGGTGAATTGGGGTTCAGGAGTGGGGTTCAAGCGGTCATAGCAGCACACCAGACTGGATTTGGGGAGCAACCTGTCACACTGTTATAAACAAGATAGTGATCAATTATCCCCTTTGTCCACTGGAGGTAGGAAAGAAATATGTTTAACTTTCAGCAAAGAAGTTTTAGGTTAGATATTAGGATAAACTTTCTAACTCTAAGGGTAGTTAAGCTCTGGACCAGGCTTCAAAGGGAGTCTGTGGAGTCCCCACTATTGGAACTTTTAATAACAAGTTGGACAAACACTATTGCTCTAGGTTTATTTGGTCCTGCCACAGGGCAAGGGATTTGACTTGACTTGACTTGACTTTTTGAAGTTCCTTCTAGCACTATTTTTCTATGACTCTCTCTATTATACATGTTAGCAGATAGAAAGCTTGAGACAAGGGGTTAAAATCAGGTAGCTTCCCAAAATGGCACAAAAATCAAAGCTTCTTAAACCAGCACTAGACTTAAAATTAGATCTACTTTGACAATGTTAATCTTCTAAGCATATAATAATGCTTTCTGGCATTACTATTATAGAAAATATTAGCAAAGTTGTATGTCAATGACTCAGCCTGAAACTCCCTCCAGAAATTTTAGACAAAGGCTCAGAAAAGTTAGAGCTTCTAGATAAGTCTTAATAAACAAGCCAAAGCAGTGGCAAACAGTGTTCAGATAACTAATAAGACTGATGAAAGTGCAAGTGATGAGGTAGGGAAGAATTTATGAAGGTAACGTAATTTACTGAGACCAATTCTGAAAAAAAAATTGAAATCTTTTCATTTTATAATATGCATCTTATTCATAAACATTAAGTACTGTACGGAAGAGGATATGCTCTTGACATATACATAACAAAGAAGAAAAATGTCACGAGAGACCCATTTTAAAATTCTATCAAACCCTCTTTATCTTTTGTGTTTTCTCGCTATCACATTTCCTTGTTTTTCTTTTCAGTTGAAGTTTTATGGAACCTTTCAGTCATTCATTTAAAAAAAAATCAATGTTCAATGTCTTAATTTTACTTAGAATTTTTTTCTACGTCCATAGCTTTATCATCAGTCCCTAACTTCTCCTGAAAGGTCTATTTGGCAAGTAAAAATAGTATTTTTATTCAAGCTGTAGCAAGTTTTCATATCACCTTTTTTTTCTCTTCAAGCCATTGGTAGACCATATGTTTGTGAGAAGTATATCTGGTAATATAAATGCAGTTCATGGACTGACTACCAACACCATAAAGAATCCTTTTAGGATTTTAAAGCAACTGTAAATAAGGGATGAAAGTGGCAACTTTTTAATCCTTGCAATCATGAAAAAACAAAAATGAAAAAGAGCAAAGAATGTGTTTCTACAATTCTGGATATGTCTCCATAATTTCATTTGTTCCCAGTGTAGACACAAATCTACCTACAAATGCAAGATTAGGCCATAAAAGGATAAAATAGCCCCGTTTATAAATATTATACCAAGTAACATGACATGTATGACATAGAAGTGTAATTTCAGTTCTACTGTAATTTTCACTGCTTCCTCTTGAATAGGGATAGTTGCTTATCTTACTCAACAATGAACCCAGATGCCAAATCTGGAATGTATTTCCTATCAATGTCATGTGGTTTTTATGATATTTGAATGATCCTTTTCATAGTCTGTTGGCAGGTTTCCTTTTTGTTGTTTTTTTCAAAACAACCAAAGGGAAAGGGTTTGTTCAGGATCAAGCTGTTGATGGGCTGCTACCTCATGGACATATTTCCCTTTAAATGATCACTGATTGAAAAACAGAGTTCAATTGTGTATCTAAAAACTGAAAGCTTTATGTGCTGCTAACAAGACTCTTTAAACTTTAAGTCAGTATTGATTCCACACAGAAAAGATTATTGATATGCTTTAGAAATTCTGATCAATCACACAGCTCTACCAATTATTATGCAACTAATGATTTTCTATATAAGAATTATCATAAATGGAATGTAAGCATTTAAAAAAGTGTTCATTCTTTTGCATGTGAAAATAATGTTTCTGAGCATTTTAAGCTAGTCTTGATAAATTAGTGACCATAGAAACAGAATTAGGAAAAGTTGCTGAAAGATGTACACAAATGAACAACCAGGGAAGTCTGGAAAAATATATTGCTGGATTTTTTTTTTTTTGTGATGGTTTACAGATTTTTACATCATAAAACTATGTGAGTTTGTCTACACTTGCAAATTAAGTCGACTTACGGAGGGTTAAGTCGACCTAAACAAAACCATGCTCACACTGGGCTTTTATTAAGTCAACTTAAGGGCTTCCTTAAGGCAACTTAATAAGAGCTTAAGTCGAGTTAATAACTTCCCCTCTTTAGGTCGAGTTAAGCCTTAAGTAGACTTCTTAAGTCGACTTAAAACCAGTGTGGATGGAAAATATCACTTATTAAGTCGACTTAAAGCCAGTGTCACCTCTATAGTCGACTTAATAAGGTCGACTTAAGTCAACTTAAAGTTAAACCAACTCTGTTAAGTCGACTTAGTAAGGTCGATTTTAAGTTGACTTAAGGTCGACCTTATTAAGTCAACTTAACAGAGTTGACTTAACTTTTCTAGTGTAGACATAGCATATGGTATTTTGATATATACCAAGATGTTCCTTAGTTCAGAGAGAGAGAAACCTCAGAATAACCAATAGCCCAGTCATTAGAGGACACTCATTTAGGATGTGAGAAATCCATGATCAAATCCCTCTAACTCAGACCCTGTTACGCCTGAAATGGGTCTCCTGTGCTTTTCTCTTTCCCAAGAGATTCCATCTCAATTCTTCCTGAGGAAAGTTTTATCAATGTTTATATGGTTTTGAGAAGGGTTTGAATTTAGACAAATTAGCATTTTTGACTATCCAGCATTTAGTCAAAAAAGTGCTGGCCAGTTCTATGTAGCTTCTTCTTGTTGTTGTTCTTAAACTGCTCATTGAAACGTTATATTTCAAACTAAACATTCACTCTCCGTAGCTGTTACTCTGTTGGGGTGCGTCTACACTTGTAAATTAAGTCGACTTTATTAAACTACCTTTCTATTCGACCTAAGGCTTAATTCGACTTTCTAAAGTTGAATTAAGCCAGTGTAGCCCTGGGGTAGCCCTATGTCGACTTAGGGCTATCCCAGGACTACACCAATGCCCTCCCTGGTGGGGGGGGGCACATGGGGGGAGCCTGGTATGCCCCCCAAAGGGCAGGGCATGTGGGCACAGTGTGACACTGTCTGGATTTAGGGAAGCATTTATGATATTCTTTTCAATGGGTATCTCATAAACGCTATAATCCATAGGAACTATGTCATGTTTGGTATCAATAGAAAGGCAGTAATTTGCTGGGAATGATTATATAGTTTATGTCTAGGAATTCTATTTTGATTAGAAGTTAAGAATTTGATGTTATATCCATACTTTAACTTGTGTCATTAGACAGGAGGGTGTGAACAACCATTGTCTCCTTAATGTTTAGGAATTTTCCAGGTAGAATGGTTTCAGGGAGTATCCTCATGAGCCATTGAGGACATAAAGAATACATCCATTGTATCCTTAATGGCTCATCAGGATACTCCCTGAGACCATTATACCTGGAAAATTCCTAAACATTAAGGAGACAATGGTTGTTCACACCCTCCCATCTAATGACACAAGTTAAAGTATGGATATAACATCAAATTCTTAACTTCTAATCAAAATAGAATTCCTAGACATAAACTATATAATCATTCCCAGCAAATTACTACCTTTCTATTGACACCAAACATGACATAGTTCTTATGGATTATAGCGTTTATGAGATACCCATAGAAAATAATATCATAAATGCTTCCCTAAATCCAGACAGTGTCACACACAGGGATCTGCCCTGCCAGGGTCCCTGTCCCCCTTTGCCCCATTGTACACAGAGGGTGCTCCCCCCCGCCACCGTGGGCCTGCCCAAGGTCCCCCTAGCCCCACAAAGTCGACCTAGAGCATCCAGTGTGGACGCTCTAGGTCTACTTTGTAAGTTCCCCTTGAAGTCGACTTTAATTTTAAGTGTGGACACACTAAGTCGACTTAACTGAGGCGACTTTAAGTCGACTTAGTTAAGTCGACTTAGTTAACGTCGACTTAAAAGTGCAAGTGTAGACATAGCCTTGGGGAGAAACTTACAACCACCAGCACCATCTCCTTGACATCTATTGACAATATGACCCTCCCATCTCTAATATCTGTTGCTTTGCTTCATATATAATTTATATACTGGACTGTTTCATTCTTTAATGGACTAATCTTGCATTTTTAGGAAATTCTGTGTCTGCACCGTGTAAACATATCTATTGATATGTCTGTGTATGGGAAGGGGAATGAAGAGATGTATTCTTACCCTGGAGAAAGATGGGTCACAGCATAGTCTTGTCCCTCAGCTTATTTCTATGAATCTATGGCTACTGAACCCAGCTCAGCCAGTGAACTGGTATGAGCTTTTCACTGCAAAAGTACCTAGGCTCAGGATTTAGCCCATAGTTCTGAAAACTATTTTTAAATAACTAATCATCACTATACATGAATAATTAATGTCTTTTGCTGATGAACTGCAGGATGATTGTCTTAAGCAGTTATTTTCTAAACTTTGTGTAATTTAAAGTATCTTAGAGAAAGAGCACGGTGTGCTCATACAAATGCTATGCTCTGGGAATATTAACAAACTAAACCACTATTATGTCACTCACTGTCTAAAACTAATTATTTTTGTACCTTGTGTTATAAGATTAATGGAAAATGCAGGAATTTTCATTCACGTGTAACAAATCTAATTACAATACTTTTTTAAAGAAAATAGATAACATTTAATATAATTCAAAAACGTAAGTCTTAAATGTAAGTATGTCTATTATGGACAATATTTAAAGATGCATTTTCTAAGTTAAAATGTTATGATATTCAGCTTTTTAGGAAAAATGAGAATATTTTTCACAACTTTGGATGATACGAAACTATTTGTTTGCATATGATCCCATAGTTGTTTATGATGAAACAAAATATTTTTTCCTTAAACTCTGGCAGCGTGTATTAAAGTTCAGCACCATAAATAGATCTCAGTCACACAGATGACAGGGAAAATATTGTAAATTGGTTTAGCTTGAGGTGATGACCGTGAATTATAATGTTGAGAGAACCTTAAATTTTCAATAGTTTAGTTCTTAAGGAATTTTTAGAATTAATATTAGAGAGAGTTTTAAGTGATTGTGGTTAGAAATCCAAAATGATGGGCACAAGTATTATAGATGAGAAGACCTAAATGGTGTCCTCGAAACAATCTTGAACAATAGCAAATAGGTAAATAAAAGTGAAATAAGGTTCACTCAAAACACTTAAGGGAAGGGTCAGTCAGGTGAAAGTACAGGTTCCCAATCACATCATAAGCACAGAATCTGCAATTCATCTGCAAAATAACTAATCAAAGAAGTTTAGAATTGATTCGTAAAACAGGTAAAGTAATACAATGACTGAAACAGTAGCGAATCAGGGCTGTCCCGGGAGCGGGGGGGGGGGTGAACGGGACTATTGCCTCAGGTCCCACAGCTACGTGGGCCTCACACTGTCCCACACGCGCCGCAGTCCCTCCTCCCAAAGCCACCCTGCTGCCTTCAGCCTCTGGGCTGGCCCTCCCCACCTCCAGGGTGGAACTGGCAGGCCCAGGGGTGGAGCACGTGGGTCCCAGACTCTGGGCCGGCCTGCTCCCCATGGCCAGCTCCCTGCCACAGGTGGCCTCTGGGACCAGAGCCGATTCTGTCCTCCCTCTCCCCCCTGCAGGCGGCCTCAGTCTCCCGGCCTGGGCCCGGCACCCACCCGCAGGTGGCCACAGCCTCCAGGGCTAGAGCCGGCTCTCTCTACCCCCCCCCCCCCCCCCCCCGCAACAGGTGGTGTCCGGTCAGCCTGCCACACTCCCCTCCAGCATGGGGTGGTGCCCTGCTTCGGCCGATTTGCCCTGGGCCCCTGTCCCTCCATGGGAAGGCCCTGTAGCCAATTAGAGACGGTCAAAATCTGTATATAAGGCAAAGTATTGACAAGTTTCATTCAGTGTAAATGGAAGGTACCAGTTTAAGCTGATACTAGAGGAGAAAGTATCAGAAGCTGAAAGTTAATAGCTGAAATCACTGAAAAGGGGAAGATGGTGTCTAGGTCAGTGGTTCCCAGATTGTGGTCAGTGGACCATTGGTGGTTTGCGAAGATACTGTAGGTGGTCCATGGTTGTGGGGAGAGAGATAATTACTGCAGAAAAAAATGTATTGTGATAAATGTAATTTGCTTGTGAGTGAGCATAATAAATTATTAGAAATAGCTGCATTTTTAATACCCCTTGATATTCAACTTTGACACTGGTCAGCCATAGGCTGTGTTAAAAAGTTTTAAAACAGCTTGCTTACATGATGGTCTGCAAAAACTTTTGATGGCAATGTAGTGGTCCACATAAAGAAAAAGGTTGGGAACTGCTGGTCTAGGTTGTTGTTATGGAACAAACAATCACTAGAAGTAGTATAAAAGGTTTAAGAACTTGCTGTCAGCATCCTACATAGGGTCCCATACCATTTGTTACATTGTGTTGATTTTGTATTTAAGAATCCAATTGCATTTAGATTAGCATTTCATAAATAAGTATTTTGTTTTTGAAGAAATTACTGTCAGAGAGTCAATCCTTTGGGAGGACAGGGATACAGCCTTCCACTCAAGGGCAAATTGAGGCAGACAATTCTGAGAAGTTTTCTGCTAATCTAAAAGGAAACATTTGCTAAACCCTTGCAAATGCCCTGGGCTGAGGCACCTCCTGTTACACACTTATAGAGACAAGGTTTGTGATTGGTCCATTAATATAACTAAGCATTTTGGTTTTGGGGACCCAAAATTTTGAGGTAAGAAGGACACATTGTAGAAACCCTACCCTAAGTACCTTAAAGCAGTTCAAGTCAACTCCTACTGAGGTCAATGGGTTAGGTTATAAACAATACATAATAGGGATAAATAGTTCAAAGCAAAACGAGTGTAAGGTTATAAATATATAATGCACGCTCAAAGATATTACTACTTGTCTATTTTTTTTTTTTCATTAATTTGATCATATTGGGTCAGGAGCTTTGCCTTAGGAAAACTCGTAAGAATAGTAGTTGTTGAGGAAGTATTTAATAGAGGGAAGAGACAATGAGAGTCATAAAAGATCATGGCAGATCAGATTTAGGTTCTTGTGGGAGGGCATAAAGAGTCATAAGACACTACTGGAACACAGATCTAACTATGAAAATAGTAAGATACGGAACAAGTGAGGGACTTGCTGCCTAAAAAATAATATAAGAAATTCTACAGTGGGGCGGGGAGGGGTAGGGAGCAGCATAAGGACAACTATGGCCTGAAACTAGAGAGGGTAAAGAGCTTGGTATTATTATCTATTGATGAAAGGAGACCGTACGGATAAAGAAATCATTCATTTTCCTGAAATTTCTAGCCAAAAATGTTCTAAGTGACACTTTGGCAAGTCATGAGAACTGTTCAAAGTCTGAAATGTTTGGGGAGAACTGAGAGAGAAAGAAGGGAAAGGGGATCTTATGTTGTGGCAAGGATTCTGCTCAAGACTCCTCTTTGCCATTGATCCTCCTCCACTGAAGATTCTGCAAAGAAATGACATAGGCAACTCTTAACTAAAGCTGCAGAGGACAGCAGTAGAACTGAAGGTACTCTATCAGGGACTCCATATCCAGCACCATGAAAGCTGAAATAACTATGGCTGGGTTAGGAGATGTAGTTGTCTGGTTGCTGCTAAGTATTTGCTTCAGGTTGGGAAGCTGTCTGTAAGCAAGAATGGGCCTTCAAAAGCAAACTCCAGCATGAAACTGCAGAGCTGGAGCTCATTTGCAAACTTGACACAATCAGAATAGGTCTGAACAGGGACTTGGAATGGTTATCACACTACAAAAAGTAATTGTCAGTCTTCACACATTCTCACCTTCTATTCAACTGGTGTGAATGAGCCTCTCCTGCCCCACTGAATTAACTTTGTCAGCATTTGCCATTATTATGTTACTCCTTCATCCTGGCATGTGTATATATACCTCTCTACTGTTGCTTTTATTTCATGCATCTGGAGAAGTGGGTTGGAGCCCACGAAAGCTTATACCCAAAGAAATTAGTTAGTCTTGTGCTGCTGGCGGAGCTCCTGGGTGTCCCGGGGGGGGGGCTCTGCCTGGCCTATTTCCTACCCAGTCCTGGCATGCAGCTGGGAGAAGGGCTGTGGCTGCTCGCCTACACTCTGGTCTTTCTTTCTTTCTTTCTTTCTTTCTTTCTTTCTTTCTTAAAAGAAAAATGTAATTTTAACTAAAAACCTTTCTAAAAATTAAATTTCAATTAAAATGTGTTCAAATTCAATTAATTAAACCCAATTAGTTCTATTTACAATCACTTTGAATTCAATTAATTAATTTTTAATTTAATTTTAATTATATAAACTAGTGGCCCTGTTATATGAAAAGGTTTCATTGATGTGGCCCTCAGCGAATATCCTAGTCCTCATGTGGCCCTCATGGTGATTTGAGTTTGAGACCCCTGCCTTAACCCCTGGTGATAGGACAAGAAGCAATAGGCTTAAGTTACAGTAAGGGAGGTTTTAAGTTGACATTAGGAAAAAATTCCTAACTGTCAAAGTGATTAACCATTGGAATATGTTGCCTGGGAAGTTTGTGGAATCTCTATCATTGGAAGTTTTTAAGATCAGGTTAGACAAACACCTGTCAGGGATGGTTCAGGATGGTACTTGGTCCTGCCAAAAAAATATTAGTGC
Source organism: Pelusios castaneus (assembly GCA_007922175.1). NCBI lineage: Eukaryota > Metazoa > Chordata > Testudines > Pelomedusidae > Pelusios > Pelusios castaneus. The sequence goes on from ML685903.1 coordinate 5,379,236, forward strand.
ATTGCCACAAGAACTCCTGGATCTTCAGAAGCTGCTGCTCCTGTCCATCAGCTTTTAAAGGGCCAGCAGCAAAAAAGCAGCCCTGGAGTGCTTTCAGCAGAAGCACATTGATCAAAGCACTTCTGCTGAGAGACCTTCTCATGCCCCATGCTCCAGGTAGTAGAACCTCCTGGACACACACCACCAAGTGCAGGGGGAAGATTTGCTCCAGGCTGCCATCAGCTGAGCTGACTGTGAGTCCCTCACCACCCACCCCACTCTCTCCAAGCTGCCTTCTTTTGCAGGTGCCTTCTTTTTCAGAGTGGGGGATGTACTGCAGCATGTTCCTGGCTGGTCTCCTGGAAGCCAGAGTTATAAGGGGCTGGAGAGGGGTGGGGGGACTGGGTTAGAGGGGGGAACTGAGGTATGAGGGGCCAGAGGAGGTGAAGTGAGCAGGACAGGATGGGAGGGTGCAGGAGGTGGCTGGAGTGTATATGAGAAGATGCAGAGGAATCAGGGGGCAATGAGGTTAGGGAATGGGAGAAGGAGGCTGGAGTAGAGCTGTATGTGAGTGGTGGTGGCACTCTGCGCGCCCCCCCCGGCCGGGGGGGGGGGGGGCAGGGGAGGTTGGAGGGAAATGTGAGAGTTAGAGTCCCACTGCCCACAATTCACAGACAGTCAGGGTACCCTCCAACCCTGACCAGGGCAAAAGAAGGCACCCACAGAGAGACTGTCACAGCTACCCCTACAGCAGGGAGAGAGCAGGACATGGGTACTCAGACTCTTCCTAACCCTGCAGGGTGCTGTTGCTGCCACTGATGGAGAGGCGCCAATGTAAGTATAGTTCCCCAGGTGCCAGAGACCCCACTTTCCTGCCCCCAATCTGGTCTGTGGCTGGCCAAGGGAAGTCTCAATATCTTATAGCTCTGGGCCCACAAGACTGTTGATATGACCCTGCCCCCAGCACCTCTGGCAGCAATGTTTGGCTGAAACTGCTGGAGGAAGGGCATGTTTACACAGTGGTGGTGAATAGCCCCTGCCACTAAAACTGCCTTTGCAGGCAGTTTTCTTTTGGCAGAGGGGGGACCATTTGAACCCAGAGTAAAAGTTGGGGGAGTCTTGGCAGCAGGGGAGCCTCAGTATGTCATGCATGTCTGGGAACCCTCCAGCCATGTTACAACCCTCAAAAGGTTCTGATCTAGAGTAGGGGCCTGCTACCTCCAGCTCTGGAGCCACATGTAGCTCTTTGGCTGCCCCCTTGTGGCTCCGTGGCTCCACGTCAGGCTCTGGACTTCCCACCACCACTGAAGGACCCTTCAGGTGGCCTGCTCCTGGTTCTGGGCTCACCTCTTCCTCTTTCAAGGGACCCTGTGGCAGGGACCCTGGCCCAGCTCACAGCTTGCCCCACCAGGAAGCTACACCCATTGTGGCCCTCAAAACACTTGTGCTATGTCTACACTTGGCCAAATAAGTCGACTTAACATGTCCACACTCAAAAATTAAGTCGACTTAAAGGGGACCTTGCCAAATCGACTTAGAGCATCCAAACTGGATGCCTAAGTCGACTTGTAGGGGCTAGGTGGACCTGGGATTGGTCCACAGTGGCAGGGGGGAGACTCCTTGCTAAGTGCCAAGGGGCTCAGCATTTGCCCCATTGTACGTGGGTACAATGGGGGCTAAGCAGGACAGAAACACTGGCAGGGCTTAGGAGCGGGGTGGGCAGGGCTGTGCCCTGCCCTATGGGGGAGGGATACTAGTCTCTGGCTGTGCCAGCCACCGTGGCAGGGGGAGCAGTGGGAAAGCCCTGGAGCCCTTTAAGTCAACTTTAAGTCGACTTAGGACAAATCTGTATCCACACTGGCTAAGTCGACTTTAAAAAGGTTTTATAAAGTCAACTTTAAATTTCCTTAAGTCGACTTAATTTGTAAGTGTAGATGCACCCTAGGTTACTGAAGGAATTTCTAAAAAATGGCTCTTGTTATCTTTCAGGTTGCCAACTCCTGATCTAGAGCTTTCTAACCTACAAGCAGGATCCCTTCATACATCCCAGTTCTTAAAATGATAATTTACAGTTCCAACACAGTCCTCAGTAAACCATACTCCATCCATGTAAAGAACTGGTTACTATGAGGAAAGGGGGCAGGGAGATAAAATTCATTAAACTAATCAGATGGCATGCATCAGCAAGGTATCCTTTCCTTTGTGTTATCTCACTAAAAATCCTCCCCAGTGAAAGTGTGGGCATTCTCCATAGTGATGGTTTTTATCCTGAAATACAGAAAAAAAATGTTCTTAATTCCATGTTTTTAACCCCTTAAATTATCTTTAAGAATTAGAGGAATATAAGGGGTAATTTTTTAGATTTTAAATTTCTACATTTATTACTTTTTCTTTTAGTGCCAAAATAACTTTCCTTAATGCAGAAACCAGCACATTACATGTTATATTTTCCCCTCACACAATCATGATTGGCACATGATCCTTAAACTTTGTTCTCCCAGGGAATATATATGCAGGATTATGAGAGAGATATGATAGATCAAAAAACTCTTAATCATTGTTTTCCTGTTTGATCTTAAGGTTCTTGTGGCAGCTTCTGCTATTTCCATTCAGATATCAATGTCTAAGCTTTTTAAATATGACAGGATATGTACTTCAATTAAATATGGCAATATGCCAAATATTTAATTGTAACCAAAGCAATATGTACCTAAAGACAACTGCTGCTTAAGTCGACTTAAGAAAATTTAAAGTCGACTTTATTAAACCTAGTATAAAGTCGACTTTACTGGCTAAGTCGACTTTATAAAGTCGACTTAGCCAGTGTGGACACAGATTAGCCCTAAATCAACTTAAAGTCGACTTAAGGGCTCCAGGGCTCCCCCACTGCCCATCCCTACCAGGGTGGATGGCACAGCTAGAGCCTGGCATGCCCCCCACAGGGCAGGACACAGCTTCCCTACCTAGCTCCTATGCCCTGCCAGTGTCCCTGTCCTGCTCAGCCCGCATTGTACCCAGGTACAATGGGACAAATGCTGAGCCCTCTGCCCCCCTGCCACCATGGACCAGTCCCAGGTCCACCTAGCCCCTAGAAGTCGACTTAGCTATCCAGTGTGGATGCTCTAAGTCGATTTGGCAAGGTATCCTTGAAGTCGACTTAATTTTTGAGTGTGGACATGCAAAGTTGACTTTGTTAAGTTGACTTAAAGTCGACTTTGTTAAGTCAACTTATTTGGCCTAGTGTAGACATAGCCAATGCTATTTATTAAGTTGGCTTAAGGAAGCCCCTTAAGTCAACCTAAATGATAGTATTTAATAAGTTGACTTAAGGAAGCTCCTTAAGTCAACTTAATAAAAGCCTGGTGTGGACATGGACTAAGTTATGTCGACTTAAGCCTCCTTAAATCGACCTAACTTTCAAGCGTAGACATAGCCAAAGAGAATATAATCAATGTTAGAAAACAATGCAAATTGTGTAAGTAAACTTGATATCATTATGCAGGAGCCTTAATGCTAATGAAGTTTTTCAAAAGCCTCACTCAACACCGTTATCCAAAGTTCATCTTAGTAGTACATTTACCTGAATCACACATAAATTATCCAAAAGACAACTCGTCCCTTTGTGAAGAAAACCTAATGTTTATATTTCTGTCTTAGAATCCTGTTTATGTGAGAATAGTGCTACATATGTCCCATGTGCTTTAAAAATTGATGCAGTAAAGACAGGTAGCAAGAAGAAAAAAGCTATTTTAATATATTCACCTGCCAGAACATAACCGTTTATGAGAAACCTGGGAAATATGCTGTATTGTTGTTTGCTATATAGGTAGTGTATTCTTTGAATGTAAATAAAATAGCTAGGGAGCTCCAACTCATAGATGGCTGTTTCTTAATTACTTCCAACTATTTCACTAATTAAATACACACACACACATGAGAGTGTTGGTCTTTTAAAAAAAAACTTTGTTAATTTTCTACTTTATTTTAATTATACTTCTGAAGATAAGAGTTTACAAAGGGAACTAATCAGCATGGTTTCTACAAAGGGAAATCATGTCTCACTAATCTGTTAGGGTTCCCTGAACCCGACAATAAAGTTGTCAGTAAAGGAGAATCCATTAACATAATTTAGACTTCCAAAAGACCTTAAACCAGATCCCACAGAAGACGCAACCAAAGATGTTAAATAGTCATGAGGCAAAGTATTGTCATAGATCAAAAACTGGCTAGAAGAAAGAAAGAAAAGAGCAAAAATAAATGATCAAGTTTTATTGGCAAAAAGTGAATAGTGGGAAGTCTGGAGGTTCCATATTGTTTTCATGTTGTTTAATATATTCATTAATGATCTGGAAAAAAAGCATAATGAGACAGGAAAAATTCAAAAGATGACAAAATTATCTAGGTTAGAGCAGTCCAGAGAAGACTGTAATGAACTCTAGGAGATCCTAATTGAGTGATGTGAATGGGCAATTTGATGGCAAAATGAGTTCCATGTAGAGAAATGCAAAGTAATACACGTTGGTAGGAAATATTTAAACTACACAGACAACATATAGGGTTAAAAATGTCACTGTTAGCTTAGGAAAAGAACCAGGACATCATTGTGGAAGATTCATTGAAGACTGTGTCTCAATGTGCTGATGAGCTAAGAAAACAAAAAAAAAAGATGTTAATATGAATAAGGAATGAGATGGTAAATATTATAGAAGTTATTATCATAACTTTATATAAATCAGTGGCACAGTCTTATCTGGAATTATGTATGCAGCACAATTATATATCCTGACTCAAAAAGAGTACTGCAGAATTACAAGGATGATGAAAATTATTAAAGTCAAGTAAACACTCTCATATGAAGGGATTTAAAAGACTGGAATTGTTTATCTTAAAAAGAAGACAAAAGGAGACATGATAAAAGAATATAAAATAATAATTGGAATACAGAAGGTAGCTCATGAGTTTCTTTAATGTAAGATCAAGGAAACATTTTGTGAAACAGATAAAAATAAATACTTTTTTAAACAATGCATAATTAGATTGTGAAACTCAGTCTTACAGGCTATGTCTACACTTGTAAATTTAGGTCGACTTATCTAAGTCGATTTAACAAAGTTGACTTTAAGTCAACTTGTTAAGTCAACTTAGCATGTCCACACCTAAATTTTAAGTCGACTTTGGGGGGGACCCTACAAAGTCGACCTAGAGCATACACACTGGATGCCTAGGTCAACTTGTAGGGGCTCGGGGGACCAGGGACAAGTCCACGGTGGCGGGGGGGCACCCATGCCAAGTGCCGGGGGGCTCAGCCTTTGCCCCATTGTACGTGGGTTAAATGGGGCAAAGGGGGACAGGGATCCTGGCAGGGCATAGGGGCAGGGTGGGCAGAGCAGAAGGGCCCTGTGGGGGGGCATGCCAGACTCTCCCTGTGCCACCACCCCTGGCAGGGAGGCAGTAGGCGAGTCCCGGAGAGCCCTAATTCGACTTAGAGTCAACTTAGGGTTACTCCAAGACTACACTGGCTTAAGTCAACTTTCTAAAGTTGACTTAAGCCAAAAGTCAACTTTAAACTAGGTTTTAAAAAGTCGACTTAATTTTCCTTAAGTCGACTTAAGCAGCATGCTTAAGTCGACATAAGGAAAGTGTAGTGTAGAAGCAGAGTAAATTAAGTCGACTTAAGCAAGTTTAAGTCGACTTAATTTACAAGTGTAGACGTACCCACAGAGTGTTATTGAGGTCAAAAGTGTAAAAAGATTAAAAAAGGCACTTATATGGAAAACAAGAATGTTATAATATCTAATGCTAACAAATTTTGGAAGGGATATTGAACTTTATGATTTGAGAGTTAGAGATTAGCTTTAAACAATGGGGATTAAGTGAAGTGCTCCAGGGTTCAACCCTGGAGCCACTTTTGTTCATCATTTTCATTAATATGGATGATGGAGTGGTTTGGACCCACAGTAAATTTGCAGATAACACAAAACTGGGGGAAATGGTAGATACACTGGAGATAAGTAATAGTATACAGAGAAACCTAGACTAATTGGAGAACTGGGACAAAAGAAATAGGATGAGGTTCAATAAGGACAAGTACAGAATCCTGCACTTAGACAGAGGAATCCTATGCAGTACTACAGACAGGGGGCCTACTTGTTAGGCACTAGTTTTACAGAAAAGGATCTGAGGGTTACAGTGGACAAGAAATTGGATAAAAATCAATATTGTATCCTCATTACCAAAAAAGGCTAATGGCATATTGGGTTGCATTAGTACGAGTATTGCCAGTAGATCAAGGGAAGTGATTATTTCCCTCTATTAGGCAATAGTCAGGCCACATTTGGAGTATTGTGTCCAGTTTTGGGGCCCCCCAATATAGGAAGGATGTGGACAAATTTGAGAGAGTCCAGTGTAGGGCAATTAAAGTTAGGGCACTGTGGTACATGACTTTTGAGGAGAGACCAAGAGGCTTCTCTTTAGTCTGCAGAAGAGAAGTGTGAAGGGACATTCAATAGCGGCCTTCAACTACCTGAAAGGAAGATGAAGAACAGAGCAAGAGATTTCTTTTTAGGAGTGGCAGATGACAGAACTAGGGCTATGTCTACACTTGTTAAAATAAGTTGACTTAACACAGTCGACTTTAAGTTGACCTTGTTAAGTCAACTTAATGCATCTACATTAGATATTTAGGTCTACTTAAGGTTGGCCTCGTTAAGTTGACTTAGTGTCTACACTAGATGTTTAAGTCAACCGGCAATGGAGAGCCGCAGCTCCAATGGGAGCCGTGGCTCCCTGGGTTAGGGGAGCTGCAGCTCCCAGGAACATAAGAACATAAGAACATAAGAAAGGCCGTACTGGGTCAGA
>ML685903.1:5396072-5451807 GCA_007922175.1 Pelusios castaneus
GTGGCTTTATAAAGCCCTGGCCTGGGTTAATGCCCCACCCACTGAACAAGGGGAGCCACGGTTTCCCGGGACAGGGGGAACTGCAGGTCCCTGGCACAAGGCAGCCAGGGCTCTCCCCCGGGACAAGGCAGCCAACCGCGGCTTCCCCAGGGGGAGGACAACCATGCATGGCTGACTTCTCCCTGGGGGAAGCTGCAGACAACTGCCTTGTCCCTGGAGAAAGCCAGCTGCCCGCAGCTGCCTTCTCCCTGTGGGGGGAGCTGCCCATGGCTCCCTTGTCCCCGGGGAGAGCTGCCCATGACTGCCTTGTCCCTGGGGGAGCCCTTTGTCCACGGGGAGAAGGGCTCCCTTCTCCTGGAGCCAATTCCCTTTAGCCCTAGGTCGACCTAGGACATTCACAGTTGTTGTTGACTTAATAGAATCATAGAATCATTAGATAATAGGGATGGAAGGGACCTCACAAGGTTATCTAGTCCAACCCCCTGCTAAAAAGCAGGACCACTCCCACTAAATCACCCCAGCCAGGGTTTGTCTAACCGGGCCTTAAGTATCTCCAAAGATGGAGATTCTACCACCTCCTTAAGTAGCCCATTCCAATGTTTCACCACCCTCCTAGTGAGAAAGTTTTTCCAAATATCCAACCTTGACCTCTCCAGTTGTAATTTGAAACCATTGCTCCTTGTTCTGTCCTCTGTTACCAACGAGAACAGCCTAGCTCCCTCCTCTTTGGAGCACCCCTTCAAGTAGTTGAAGGTTGCTATCAAATCTCCCCTCAGTCTTCAGTTCTGTAGACTAAATAAGCCTAGTTCCTTCAGTCTCTCCTCATAAGTCATGTTCCACAGCCCCCTAATCACTTCTGCTGGACTCTTTCTAATTTGTCCACATCCTTTCTGTAGTGGGGAGCCCAAAACTGGACACAGCATTCCACATGCAGCCTGACTAGTGTCGAATAGAGGGGAGTTATCACATCCCTCGATCTGCTAGCAATACTCCTACTAATGCAGCCTAATATGCCATTGGCATTTTTGGCAACAAGGGCACACTGTTGGCTCATATTCATCTTCCCGTCCACCATAACCCCCAGGTCCTTTTCTACAGCACTGTTACTTAGCCGATCGGTCGACCTAAGTCCACCTAAAAGGAGGTGTTATTAATTCAACTTAAGCCATTATTAAGTTGACTTAAGGAAATGCTTAAGTCGACTTAATAAAAGCCCAGTGTGGATGCGGAGTAGTTTAGGTTGACTTAAGCATCCTTATGTCAACCTAAGCTGCCAGTGTAGATGCACCCTAGGAGCAGTGGTCTCAAGTTCCATTCAGGAATGTCACTAGGATGGTAGAGAAGCACTGGAATGGGTTACCAGAGTTGTTAGAATCTCTACCCCTAGAGGTGTTGAAAGATCAGCTTGAAAAGGCCCTGTCTGGGATGATTTTGATAATTGCTTTGATATAAAGTTGGACTAGATGACCCAAGTTCCATTCCCAACCCAATATTCTATATTTAGAGGAAGATCCAAAGAATGGCAGGTGGCAGTTTATTCTTCATCTGTCTACTCTAGAGGTTCTGGAGCATCCCTCTAAAGCAGTGGTTCCCAACCTGAGGGTCTGTGGGAGCTTTGAAAGTGGCCATGGCTCCCCTCCTGCTGGTGTCTGAAGGGAGCCACTGCCTTAGGACCCAGAAGGAGCACATTTCTGTGTGGTTAAATGACAGTGCAGGCTTCTTGCTGAAGTGAAGGGGATGGGAAATCAACATTCCCATGGCCCTGGCTACAACAGGGAGCACAGCAAAGCCCTCTGCCTAAGTCCATAGATGGCTGGGGTCAAAGGAGGTGAAGAGGCAGGAAGCAGTACAACTGGATCAAGTCAACTAGGGGAACCCTACCTCCCCAGCTGATTTAAAATGAGGAAACATTTATCCCCACTGCTTTTCCAGGAAAGCCCTCTTAACCCACAGCAGGCTAGCAGCATGTCTGTATTCAAGGCAGCACAGGCACTATCAGCAGAGCAAGGTTGAATCAGCAGCACTACATAGTTTGTCAAATGCTGTACATTACACAGAGCCAGGAGATTTGAACTAGCTACCTGCTGGACAAGAGAGGAAGTGGACAATATCTATGAGGGACACTGCTTATGGCTGTATGTGATCAATGACAGAGAGAGATGGAAAGACAGCAGAGGTTAATAGTTTAATGGAAACATAGACTGGCCCCCAAGGAAGAGCTTTAGGGCATGGGAGGCACCTAACTGTGAAGGTGATCCCTTCCTTTCTTCCAGTGCTGTAGTTGGTGATGGTAGAGCTCATGGACCTTATTCACTTCTCCACAGAAGGGAATTAAGTGAGGGAAATTACAGCTGCACTGCAGGGCTGGAGATATGGGAACAATCAGGGCAGAGACATAGCTATTATAGTAAGGGAAGGAACTGGTGTCCAAAGAGCTATATCTGCTTTAGGCAGGAGGCACATCCTCTACAGATGCAAATAGCACTAAACAACTTCTGCAGCTGATGAGGCTGTGTTCATGGTTTGGTGTTGTGTCCCAGGGTCACTGATGGAAAAGTGGCAAAGACTGCTTGCTGATAGTGCATCTTTCTGACTTTAACCTTTTGGATTTATTTTTTGAGAGACAGCTTTTGTTTTTGTTGCTGATGATAAATGTCTGACCAGTGGGAGCAGGAGAGCAGAAGTTTGTTGCATTATTACCAGAGCATGAATTGGCTCAAAAGCTTCTCAGGTAGCTCTCCTGCCTCCCAATTCTGAAGATATAGTTCTAATAGTTGAAGGATCTCATATAATTTCTATCAAAAAGAAAGAAATCTTTCTTTTTGGGTACAGGACAAACCAGATGGGTCATATCTACTTTGCAATATTGCTCAAGCATTTTACCAGCACAGAGACCAACTTTTAAACCAGAGCTTTTTATCAGGAGGTCCTCAATGTTCTTCATGCAAGCTAGTGTTATCCTGTTTTAGAAGTAGGTTAAATACGACTTCCCAAATGCCATAGAGTAAGTCAGTAGTAGATTTGAGAGCAGAGCCCTAATACTTCATCTCTGGCTCAAATCAGAAGTTATTGTTCCTCTGGATCTGACTGAGACTCTTTGGCTATGTCAACACTTGTAATTTTAAGTTGACTTTAGCTAAGTCGACTTAGTTAAGTCAACTTAGTATGTCCACACTTAAATTTAAAGTCAACTTAGGGGAGAACTTACAAAGTCGACCTAGAGCGTCCACACTGGATGCCTAGGTCGACTTCTAGGGGCTAGGGGGATCTTGGGCATGTCCATGGTGGTGGAGGGGCACCCCTTGCCCAGTGCCAGGGGGCTCAGCCTTTACCCCATTGTACCTGGGTACAATGGGGCAAAGGGAGACAGGGACCCTTGCAGAGCATAGGGGCAGGGTGGGCAGGGCTCTGTCCTGCCCTGTGGGGGGGCATGCCAGGCTCTTCCTGTGCCACCCCTCTGGCAGGGAGGGCAGTGGGGAGTCCTGGAGAGCCCTAAGTCAACTTTAAGTCAACTTAGGGCTACTCCAGGTCTACCTTGGCTTAAGTCGACTTTAGGATGTCGACTTAAGCCTAAAGTCGAATTAAAAGGAGGTTTAATAAAGTCTACTCTATTTTCCTTAAATCGACTTAAGCAGCTTGCTTAAGTTGACTTAAGGAAAGTGTAGTGTAGACGCGGATTAAATTAAGTCGACTTAAGCAAGCTTAAGTCAACTTAATTTGTAAGTGTAGACGCACCCTGTGAGAGGCCTGGGAATCCAGAGCACATATCAAAGTACTCCTTATTAGAATACTGAGCAATTATCCACCACTGATTTATTATACTGTAATCAATTATTATTCCTCCAAAGTGTTTATTGGCATTCTTTTCAAATTTGCATACAACACGTTGTTTTCCATGTTGTAGGATGCATCAACAAAGAACTTAACTATGTAGGGGAAAAACAAAACAAAACAACATCCTCACATAAATTCAAAGTACAATGACCATTAACAGGTGACTACAATGCTCCGTCAGTTCTGTGTGTGTTCAAAGTCACAGAGGAAAAATTATGTATAAGAAGGACAAGCTAGGCAATGGTCCTGTGTAAATTTAATCCATTAATGCTTTGAGCCAAAAACAGAAAGTGGATTTTTTTTCTTATTCTTTTAACTGTGCTTACCAATAGATTTGATTTCATTATTCAAGGGAAAACTGTGCATGAGCAGTTCCTGAAAGCACCAGCTTCCTTGGGTGAATGAAAACAGGAAACTTTTATTTCCTTTGGCACACATGTGACATTAATTTTACAAAGTTTCTAGTGCAAGTCACTTTACTACCAAAATGGTTCTGGAATGGTTTTCTTTTATATTGATTTTATTTTCTCATGGCTTGCTGCCGTGTGCTGTTTTGTGTTAACTGCAGCAGATCAGCATTTTCTCTGCAGTGTGTGTATTTCCTTTTATTACTGTTATGGCTTGGGTACTGTAACTTCTTTTTTAACTGCATTTCTTATTAGTTTCTTTGAACTATGATACTTAAAAGCTCTAAACATGATTCAATGGTAAATATTACCAAAGGAGGTTTTTTATTTTTTTTCCTGCAGTAGTTTATTTCTTTGAAATAGTTCAATCATGTATTTTAATGTACTGACTTCTCTGTGTATGAGGCTATGATTGGTCTGGAGAAAAGTTAAAAAGATAACTCTCTCTCTCTCTCTCTCTCTCTCTCTCTCTCTCTCTCATCGCTTTTGCAATTTCATAAAATCATAGGGTAAGTCCACACTGGAGCCTTAAATCAACTTAAGGAAGGTTAAGTCGACCTACAGACTGCTACATCCACACTGGGCATTTATTAAATTGACTTAAGCACTTCCTTAGGTTGACTTAATAACACCGCCTCTGAAGGTCAACTTAATGCATATGTCAATCTTATTCAGTTGACTTAAGCCACTATAGACAGGGAATACCCTTAAGTTGACCTAATTGGCCTCCAGGCCCCAGTGCAATGTGGGACAACTACCCACAATGCACCACTCCTCTGTCGACCTAGCACCTGCCAGTGTGGATGCAGGCAGTCGATAGAAGTTTTCAGTGTGAACTCTCTATATCGACTTAACAAGGTCGTCTTTAAGTCGACTTAAAATCGACCTTGTTAAGTCGATTTAACAAAGCCTCCAGTGTAGATGTACCCATAGTAGTTTAGGTATGGAAGGATCTTCAGGAGGTCATCTAGTCCAATCCCCTGCTCGAAGCAGACTAACCTAACTAAACCTACCCCTGTCTGAGATGGTTTAATTGGCTAAGTCCTGTGAGAAGGGGGTTGAACTAGTTGACCTCTTGTGGTCCTTTTCATCCCTAAACTACTATGATTCTATGAAATTGCAAAAAGGACTAACATGACTAAAAAATAAAGGACTGTTTAAAAAGTGAAAAAAGAAGGTGTGCACAGTGTGAATGCCAGCATACCGTGGCACATGTATCTCACATGGAAAAGGATTAATTGGGAAGTGCCATTTCCAGAAGATGCTACAAATGGAATCATCTCCTAAAGGTCTAATCAGTCTTTTCTGATGATTTACTGATTTTAGTTTCTGCAAAATTACTGTAGTCATGCTGGTCCCAGAATATTTGAGAGACAACATAGTGACATAATATCTTTTATTGGACCTACTTCTGCTGGTGAAAGAGATAAGCTTTTGAGCTATACAGAGGTCTTGAAAGTGCTCAGTATAGCTTGAAAGCTTGTCTTTTTCATCAGCAGAAGCTTGTCCAATAAAAGATATTAGCTCATACATCTTGTCTTTCTAATTTTGTTTTGTGTTTAATAGGCTGATTATGTTTTCACTTGGTGGCCTGCTGCAAGATTTTCTCTGCTGAATGCAGTTCAGCTGAACTGTTGTAAGAGTACCAAGTCCAGACACCTATACCAGGCACTACGTAGATGTGCAGAAGCAGAAATATTCCAACAGATGAAGCTGGTATTTCACTTGCATTTGCAGAATTTGGAGAGATTTGACTTTAGAAATCATAATTCAAAATTCCTCTCTGTTTTCATTCCAATTCCAACCTTGGGTATACTTTCAAATACAAGTTATTTTTCAGGGAAGTATGTTTTCTCTTGGCAATAAATACTAGAAGATGACTTTTTTTTTTAAAGCAACAAAGGGCACATTTTGAAGTGATCTAGGGGGCTTTTCTTCTCGGTTACACATAGAATCCAATTACAATTGAGAATGTAGCAGGACATTAAATATGGCTTTAGCTAATTTTGTTCCAGAGCACATAAGATTCACTCATATAAATTGGTCTGCAAGCATATTTACATAGGTACGTTTTTATTCCTCTTTGAAAGAAAGTGTTTGAAATGCATGGAGGAACATACGCAAATGTCAAAAAAATATTCCTTATTTTAATTGTATGAAATATTTCTGATCTGCAAGCCATTTTGATGGCTTGGTTGTGTTCTTGCTAGCCAAACAAACACAAACAAAAAATTGAAGACCCTTCTCCCACCTTCCCACCTCTTTTCTTTGATAAAAGCATGTACCCTACCCTGCACCCTGTTAAAATATCATTGGGTATGTCTACACTTGCACCTTTAGTTGACTTAATGACACTTAAGTCGACCTACAGAACGCTGCATCCACACTGGGTGCTTCCTTAAGTCGACTTAAGCTCTTCCTTAAGTTGACTTAATAATTCCAACTCTGAAGGTCGACTTAAAGCCTAAATCGACCTTATTAAGTCAACTTAAAGCTGGTGTGGATGGCCTAAGTCAACCTAATTGGCCTCAAGGCTGGGGGATGGGATGGGGAGAAGGGAAAGCCACGGCTAGGGGACTGGGCAGGGGAGAAGGGCTCTTAATAGAGTCAACTTAAACTTAGCCAGTGTGGACATAGCCATTGTGACTATCAATATGCTACTGATTAGCATATTTTGAATAAAGGCAAATTGTTGAAATACAAGTGCCCAGCAATGGTTAAATGTAAAACACTAGATCTCTGGTATCTTAACTAATGACTTGAAATGCTCTGTATACTGACAATTTGGATAATAGTCTAGTTACTTCCTGCCTAAATAATTTTGTCCATTGAAACAAAGAAGTGTGATTTAAATATTTTTCACTTTTAAGTTGTCTAATGTGGTAATGTTTTACTACCATTTAAAATATAAACATTTGCATAGATACATTAATTTATTCAAAGCAAGCTTTCAAATTCCTGTGAACATTTTTGTCAGAACATTGTGGACTGTATTAATTTGCTTTAAATTGGTACTCAGACTCCAAGTTTTTGGTTCCATCCAATTAAAAACTGTAAAATCAATTTCATATGAATAGGTATCACTTCCCTTAACTATTTATTTCCTTATTTTACATATTTGTGCATGTTTTTCGTTGGTTTTAAATGCACATTCATACAAAGTAAGAACATTAAGCTTAAATTCTTGTTTAAGTCATTAAGTTTGGATTCTTGTTTAGCATACTACTTCATTTAAGGTACGTCTACACTGGAGCCTTAGGTCAACTTAAGGAAGGTTAAGTCGAGTTACAGACTGCTGTGTCTACATTGTGCTTGTATTAAGTTGACTTAGGTGCTTCCTTAAGTAAACTTAATAACACCACCTTTTACGGTGAACTTAATGCTTAAGTTGGCCTTATTAAGTCGACTTAAGCCAGTGTAGACGGGGAAAGCCCTTAAGTTCACCAAATTGGTCTCCAGGCCCCCTCCCAGGGCTACCCACAATGCACCACTCCTCCATTGACCTAGCACCTGCCAGTGTGGACACAGGCAGTAAACAGTGGACTCTCTAAGTCGACTTAACAAGGTCGACTTTAAGTATAAACATACCCTTAGATACTTAATATTGCCAAATTTACTACATGAGACCTAACACTTTCATATTGCAGGACACAATGTCATCGAAGAATACTATAAAAACATCATTTAACAAATCTCAAAGATTTAAAACTTCTGTAGTACGAAAGCTATCATCATTTTTAACAGGATACAAAGTGATCTGACTGCCGGTCGGTATAATTCTAAAACAAACAAGGAGTCTGGTGGCACTTTTAAAGACTAACAAATTTATTTATTACATGAGCTTTCATGAGAGAAAATCCCACTTGAATAGATGCTTCACCATGTTTAAGCGTCTGACTTTGGAATGTATAATTCCAAGCAACGCTGACTACACACATGGTCTATCGGGGTCTCAGAAGATGTTCTTTAATTCTCTATTGCTATCTGCATATGCCACAGTACTTGCATATAAGAAAATGTGAAGTGCAAGGAGCAAAACACCCTGCCAATATAACTTGTTATAGGTGGTCATAAAACTGAACAACTGACAATGAAGTGTAAGAGTCAACATAACAAAAGCCAACACTTTTATCACTTCTGATTAAGAAATTTACTCCCGAGAATCTTGACTTTGAGAGGCTGAGCCATAAACATCTCACATGATCAGACTCAAAGATTCAAAATAAAAATGCAATTAAAAAAAAAAGAAATTCATCACATTACTCTCCTTAGTTTATGTGACCTTACAACCTACTGAACATTAATTATTAGACCTAGGTGTGAAATTTTTATTAAAACACTTTTTCATTGGAAAATGTTCATTCATTGAAACCTAAACTTTTTACAGAAATGTACTGGTTTTGATGAAAGTACTTTCAAGTCCCTGCACTCAATCTAAGTATCCCATGTCCCATGCAAGCATTATAACCCCAAGACTATTCTGGCTGGTCTCTCCCTTCGCTAGGAATGGTCTCAGTTTAGGCAGTTGCAAATAGTGTGGGAGTTGAAATCTGAAACTGTTCAGAAGACAGGAGAACCATTTTCCTATTAGCACTATTTAAAAAAAAAAAATAAAGAATAAATAGCTTAATAAAGCATAGCAAATTATGTATAACGTGCTTTGAAAATTAAACAGCAAATCAAACAGAATATTGCTAATCAGAGAAGGTTTATTAATGAAGGTTATGGACTACTAATTAAATGGTACACCGGGAACCATGTAAAAATACTGAAATTTCCCTAGTTTATAAAAGGTACTAAATGCAAATACAACATGTTAACAACAGATATTAATACTCTAGTTCTGCCACATATATAGTAAATACCGAGGCATTGCAGCTGAACCAAGAGCAATGCTAAAAACCCAGTAATGTTAGTATATCTTCAATAATTATGGTTATGCTTTTCACAGTTTTATCAGACATTATTTTTAATGCTTAAATATTAGTAAAAGTGAGAAAATAAAGATGGGGGAAAAAAACCCTAGAAATGTAAGTTTGTATGTTACAATCACAAAATCCTTCCATCTCAGCTCCTCAAAAAACCCCCAAAACAAATACCCCCCCCCTTCATTTCTGAGGAGTCACATTTTGTGCTACTTGATTCAGGAAACCATTGCAAGGGACTATTTGATGCTGAAATGGGGTATAACAAACAATTCTATTTCACAACCGAGTGCCTTTATGCACATGCACCAGTCAGTGTAACCCTCCAGTCCCATCTGACAATGGCAATACTTTTTCTGTTACACACTTTTGCAACATGGAACACTGATTTCTTGGAATTGGGTGTTTATTTTGAACTGCTGAAATATATATTATTTTGAACTCACATTGTCTTTCATAGCTAACTTTGAGATAGTTTCCTGCAAGCATATAAGTCCAGATTCACCAAGTAACCAATTTTCTACACAACACATTTCTACTGGGGGACACAAACTGAGTCACAAGGCAAAATATTTTCTTTTTTCAAGTTATATTTGTGCATTCACACTCAGTGTTTTTCAGCATGTAGGAAATGAGTCATCTTTCCATCTAACATTATATTGTGATAATGCAAATAACTTTGTTTTGGTCCAAGTTAACCAGAAACAATGGCTATGAAAAAAAGAACATTAATAAAGGCTTAAATAATTTGTGCTTGATAACATATATACCCCTTTTATCAATATGGAGTGAACACTATATGTAACCAGTAGTTTTCTTAGCAAAAGGTGGTAGAATAAGCTTTACATTTGCCTGTAATTTTGCATCCAAAGTTCTCTAAAGACTTTACATAAGTGAAATTGCCCATGGAGAAATTGAGGCATAGAAACACTATGGGTCCAATTGGATGTTGACCTTCATCTTGTTCAGTCATTTATATTTATGCAAAACGAGTACAAATCTGAATGATGGCATTTTATGATCACTTTGTTCTGGTTCAACTAGCTGTACGAGTTTAGTTCATGACACATTTTAAAAGACTTTAAACACAGTTTACTACCATGTACAGCTGGGACCTAAGATTAAAAGTCAGGCAGTCATTCAGTGGCTGAATCCAACAATCACACTTTAAGCCTTCATTTAAAGATGAAGGATACCACTGCTGCAACAGCAGTTAGACATATCTTTCCTAAAAGAAAGCTAAGACTGCTCTTATCCCTCTATCTACTTCCCTTCATACAGAATCCTTTCCATTGTTTGATGTTTGTGCAAGTCCCTCTTTTACATTGATTTGATTTCAGAACTTTTTATCACTAAGTGCAAGAGGAAGTGAAAGAAGTCAGAGGATAGGCACAAACTCTCCAGGCTAGAGGATGCTCCACATGTATGGAGCTGCCACTCCAGAGCTACAGATCAAACTCTCAGTTTTTCCACTTCCATATATTTTGTGTAATTGAAATATTTGAAAACTGGTTTATAAATATTGAAATATAGATCTCACCTTTTTGAATTCCCATTCTAGAAGAGCCCAGTGAATATCTAAACAATCATTAAGTATATGATTTTGTATAAGGACCATAAAATGCCTTATGGATGGTTAGAGTAGTATAAAGTTGTATTGATTTCTTTATAGTAGAGAATTTGTAAAGGCTTTGAAGCCAGTACAGAGGGTAATCTTAGTTTAAGTATAAAGGTCTGTGAAAATATTTTCTTTCTCTCTAATGTGAGTTTCTTTATGTATTTATATATTTGTCATTCCTTTCTGAAGAATAATTTGATATTTCCTTTTGTAAGGGAAAACTCAAATACCCTGAGATATAAATTGCAGAGGGGTAGCCATGTTATTAATCTGGCAGAAGAATCTGTGCTATCTTGGGGACTCTCTTTCTGCCCCATCACCCCCCAGACATAAGAGACGATTCTGCAGTAACCTGGAAACCTGGAAGCCTACTTTTGCCATCTCCAACTCAGGGAATATTTCCAGCAAACCGATGAATAACATCATAACCTATAGATACTTTCCTCCCAACGCTATAGGAAGAAAGATTCTATGTAGACTCCTCCTGAGTGTTGGAACAACACACTGGACTTCTACATAGATTGTTTCCACCATCAAGCTCAGGCTGAAATCATGGACAAACAACATCCCTTGCATCCTGACCTCAGCCATGAAGAACTCAATGGAATCCACGGCCTCAGAAACAACACTGAAATATAAGTTTTCTACAACTTTTAAATAAAACTGCATAGAGCAGTGGCATATGAGCAGGTATTCCAGCATCCCTATTTTTTAAAAAATAAAAGAAAATATAACAGTGGTTATCAGTGGAATCTTTCAAACAAACTGTATTTCAAAATACATGTTAGCGATAAACAATAGTGCTTTAAACATGAAATAAAAATAATAGCAAAGAGAGAGAGAGAGAGACATTGGGGCTTTGTGCAGACATATGCTTTCAGATGAAATTTGGAAATGTCTGGGGAGTTAATGTGGCATAGAGATAGAGGAAGGCTGTTTCAGGTAGTAGTAGCTGTAAGGGAGAAGGTGCCCACACCAATTATTAACAGTATGTGAAAGGGCTGAAAGGAGGCTAATATGACATGAATAGGAGGAGACACAAACACTGGGAAAGCAGTCAGATCAAAATCCCTGGAAGATATTAAAAATGAGGTAGCAGAGCTCCCAATTTGTGCCTTCCTTCATCAGACACATATGAGGACTGGGAAAGCCTGGGTTCAAGCTAGGACAACCCTCAGTGATGTCTGAACTTGTGCCTATGCTTCAATGATCCTGTGGGACTTTGCAGTGGTGCAGATCTGCTCCAGCTATGTTTTCTTCTGGATGTTCTGTTATTGTGCTGGATGATTTAGATAAAAGATACAATTAATACACAAGTGCAATGCTAAAGGTTGCTTTACACTACTTTCATGTCATGTTTACATGTTACCTTGGTCTTGTTTTTCCCTGGTAAATAACAACAACAACAAAAATATAAATGGAAGTTTGTATAGGCATATTGTAAAGGTTAAGACATCATGCTTAACATTGATTGTAGGAAAGCTAATGAATATGTAATATGCAAAGATGTAAAAAACAGGGACTAAACTGGAGAAATACCAAGATAGACATCAGACCAGGGGTGACAGGCTGAGATGACCATGAAGAAGTAGAGAAGGGCTTCCCAGTATCCTGGGACTTTGGTCCTACCTCTTTTGTCTCATCCTTTCCCTTCCTGGAATAAGTATATGTTCGGAAACTATAAGGTACAGTAATTGTCTGGAAATTTACAAATTAAACTGAAAATCAGTTACACTGAAATTGAGTGGATTTATGATTCAGTTTCGTGCCACTCCCATTTGAATTCAATTCCCTATCTATATAATATTTTATTAGAAACAAGTCCCAATAGGTTTTTTTTTCTCCACATTAAATAATTCAGTTTTAATAATTACTTTACATTGAGTAACCGTGATTGTGGATCTAAAAAATAACACCAGCAGGTACCACTTATTAATTGTCTGTTGCGGCTCAATCAGCAGTGAACATCTGGTAGGACAAATGTGCAAGTCAACTGTAAATACCATATAACCAAGACACTTCCTAGAGAGATTGGAGAGATACTCCTGTGGTTCTTCTTCAGCCAGTGCGTGGAAAAGCTCATTAACAGTGAGAATTCAATATCTAGAGATTTTTCACATGCAGATTTAACTATGACATTGTAAATTATCATGCATTGTATGGCTCTACTTTAAATGAACCTATCACCATTATGCATGCTAAAGATTTCACAACTCTGTGTTATTCAGCTGATCATATCTAATTTCTCAAATATAAATAAATATCCTTAGAGTTGGAACCTTACATCATAAGGAAAACAGATGGAAGGCCCACTACATTTTGTTGAGTCAAAATCTGACCTTAAATAGATTGATACAATTCAAATAAATTCAGTAAAGAAAGAACGTGACTGAGCACTGGGGAGACTGATTTGTCTCTCTCTGACACTGCGAAGCTACTAGAAACTCAGCATAATCAGTGAGATCAAAGATGGGTTTACTGGTTCGTTATATACAAGGATGGCCCTAATAAAGGGGAGAAGTTGGGAATTGGTCTTTCATGAATATAGGGCCCATACTGCCACTTCCATAACATCTTTGTTAATAATGGAAAAAATCTGTTTATATTTGTTATAAGATTTTTTTTAAAACCATATAATATATTATGTTTTCCTTAACCTTAAAACAAATTCATCATATAATATTTTTATTTCAACTTGTTAAGGGTGTTGCTATGCTGCCAAGAATTTATTATTTGTATTACCATAGTTCCCAGAGGCCCCATTCAAGGTTCTATTGTTCTAGAATAAAAAAGCAGACCCTGTAGACAATGGGTGGGGAAAGGAAGCATTACCATCTACATGTAATACAGGCGTCGACAACCCCTGGCACACATGCCAAAACTGGCATGCATGCCTATTCTCAGCAGGATGCCATGTTGCTGATGTTCCCCCGCTGGCCCTGCTCGTGAGTGGGGCCTAGGCCCACAAAAGCCAGGCATGCAGTGGCTCTTGTCCCTCTTGGCAGTGCTCCTCCCCAACCTGGGGAGCATAGCCAGCAGGTAAAAGCTGTGCACCGGGATCCTGCCCCTGCAGGCCCTCCCACCCAGCTGAGAAATGGGACCAGCAGGGGACAGGAGTCATGTGTGGGGTAAAACAGCAGGGAAGTAGGGAGTTCATAAAAGCCATGCATGCGGCGGCTCCTGTACCCTACTTGTTGTGTTCCCCAGCTGAGAAGGAGGACCAACAGGGCACAGGAGAGGTGCATTGGGGGAGGGAGTACCCTGCTGGCTCTGCCTCTGTCCCCTGCTGACCCCACACCTGATGAGGGTGAAGTGGGCGGGGCCTGCATGGGAGCTGGCAAAGATTGCTGACCCCTGATGTAATATATAAGAATCTAAAATACAGAGAAAGTAAACAATGTATCTAGCATCCCATAAGGCAACTGCCCTCAATCTTTTCCATGCCACGACACAGCTGGCAGCATGACACAGAGCCCCTGCAAACCAAAGAACACCCTCCCCCCCCCCCACACCAAAAATAAATAAATAAATAAATAAAATATTAGGAGAGTTTCAGTGGTGGCACATATGAAAGAAGCCCAGCTGCTGAAAAAAAGCTACCACCACAAGGAATTGTGGCAGCAGCATGAACCTCTGCTACCATAAGCAGCTCCCTGCTGCCAAACTCCTGGTAAAGAAAGAAACTTCACTACTGGAAGAAATCCACACAAGGTGAGCTGGGTTAGGATGAATTTGTTTCTATGGTGGAAGGTTTCTTTTGGCAGTGGGCCGGCTCCTGTCAACACACACAGTCACATGACATGACACATTCACAGCATTTAGACGCAGGTTTCTAACCATTAGAGGAGTACAGTTCTGGAATAGCCTTCCAAGTGGAGTTGTGTGGGCAAAAACCATAACTGCTTTTTTAAAACTGAGCTTGATAAATTTATGGAGGGGATGGTATGATTAGATAGCCTATTCTGGAAATTGACTGGTGTTTGGTTATGGGTGGTGGATATGCAAGTGGCCTAAGAGGGGAGAGTACATGGGGTGGGTTCTTGGGTAACTGGCTATTGAGACTTGCCCACATGCTCAGGGTTTAACTGATCATCATATTTGGGGTCAGTAAGGAATTTTCTCCCAGGGCTGATTGGCCTGGGCTCTGGGGGGTTTTCGCCTTCCTCTGTAGCACAGGGCATGGCTCACCTACCAGTGAATTCTTTGTATCTTAAAGTCCTTAAATCATGATTTAAGGAGGTAAATAACTCAGTTATAGGTTGGTGGCCTATTGTTGGAGTAGGTGGGTGAGGTCCTGAGGCCTGCATTTTGCAGGAGGTCAGACTAGATGATCGTACTGATCCCTTCTGACCTTAAAGTATATGAGTCTATGAGAACTGCTGCCATAAGAGATCTGTGGCAGTGGTAGGAATTGAATGTGCCTTAACCAGAAGACTACCTTTTTTATCTGTTGTTTTTATACTCCATTTTCCACCAGGCCAACGTTGAGGTGCATTATCAGGGATAATTGGAGGGAAAAACTTTACCACTTTCCCCTTTTTGTGTGTGTTTGTGGTCTCCAGGGCTATGTGTACACTAGAAAAGTTAAGTTGACTTTGTTAAGTCAACTTTAATAAGATTGACCTTAAAGTCGACCTAATTAAAGTCAACTAAACAAAGTGGACTAAGTTGACTTAGCTTTAAGTCGACTTAGTCCACTTTGTTAAGTTGACTTCACCACCATTAAATCAACTTAATAAAGTCAACTTAAGGATTACTCCATGTTTACACCATCCTTAAGTTGACTTAAAGGTTAAATTGACTTAATGAGTGATAGTAACAAAGTAGATTTAAGCTTTCATTAAGTCGACTTACGGATTTTCTTAAGTCGACTTAATGAAAGCCTAGTGTGGACGTGGCTTAATTTGCCAGTGTAGACATAGCCCAGGTGTCTAATTCTGATACTCTTCATGATCATTCAATTAATAATACAATAGCAAATTTTAGTAGTCATGTCTTAGTCCTGTAAATCATTCTATACATGAGTAACTTTAGTTATGGGAATAATTTTGGTCATATTACCTAATTGTAATTTGGATCTCAAATTAATAAAGTGGTAGCACTAGCAAAAGATCAACAATTGTTCAGGTGGGCGCTGTGTAAATTGTCCAATGCATTCCATTAAATTACTCCCGTCGTGGCCTGCAAAACACCTTTTGTATGCAAAGGCTTTTCTGAACAACGATTGCCAATCACCAAATTGTGTTGTAGCTTTGTGAGGAGGGCAGATATTTAGAACAGATTAGATTCAGACCACACACCTCATTTCACTTGTGGCCTCAGACAGATTTAATCCCAAGGCTCCAACAGTGAAAAAAAAGGTATTATCCTTTCTTTCATTCTTCATCCCCCTCTTTGCTCAGCAGTTGTGCCTAGTTAGAAAAATGGCACGTAAAGAAACCCCGACACCATTTGATTTGAACAATTTATTTGTCAGTGTTAATATATTGAAATGTGGTTTTGAATGGAAAGGTTAGAGATCCACAATATGAAAGAGGAATAAAGTTAAATGTTATAGTCCTCTGTAAGGTACATCAATAATTCTGTTAACTAAAATTGTTTTGCTATAGAATAATATTTTATGTAAGATGAATTATAGATGCATTCTATTAAAAGACAAAGATGATATTGCTTATAAAGGTATTGTATCTGTCACGGATCTCCTTTATTGATTTTCATGCTGTTTATAAAGGTAACTGAACATTCTTTTAAATCTTACTGTCTCTCTTGGCAATGCAAACCCACTAACCTCTTCCATCAGTTTGGAGGCTGATTACATATGTACTTATGTGGAATAGAATTTGCTTTCAAATACCTTTACAAGTTATCATGTGACATAACTACCTAAATATATGCAAATAACAATGAATTAGTCATGAAAAGTTAAATTTTAAAGGGGTTTCAACCAAGCCTTAGCAACTGTCTCCCTTTTTTTTAAAAAAAAAAAGCTGGAATGGATGTTTAATCACCAGGTATGCACACAGTAATGCTCTTTGCATGCACATATCTGAATTTTGCATTTTCAAAAACAGGTGACAATATGCTCATAAAAAATTAAATGGATATATATTTCCAAGTCATGGAACCATATTATAAATCCACTCCCACTTCAGAGGAAATATGGATTCCTGAATATGTTGTGTCTTTTGCTCTTTAGACACACTTAATAGGAAGGAACTACATGAGCTCAATCTGGTCCAAATAACCATTTTTATTAGCACTAATAACATACAAGGGTTATTATTATAGATAATTTATTTAATTGTGTATATGTAGAGAATGAATATGGTGACCAGGTTCAAAAGTGGAGAAATTCTAATGGATTTGTTTAATTATGTTGAATAGTTCTATGCTGATTTGTGTATAATTGTTTTCAATTCATGTAAAAAAAATATAAAATGATCAGATTTTCTACAGGCCCTTTGTATCATTCAGACAGTACAAAGGAGAAAGAGTAATCCAGCCTTAAATGTCCAGTAAAGAATTCCTTTGCATGTAATTTTGGTGCCTAGAATAGGGGTGCTGACCAATATCTGCCAGGTAGTCTGTCTCTCTCTGTGTGTATGAGCATATGTATTAATTAATTAATCAATTAATTAATTAATTAATAATTAATTAATTAATTAATTAATTAATTATTATTATTATTATTATTATATAGATTAGTGTGCATTACTTATATAATATTAATAACAATTATATAGCCCTTATTGGTTCAAGTCTTTTAGAAATCTATTCACTTGTGCTTAGTATCCCATAATATCCTGCATTAGTTTAAGTCATTTTTGGTTTAAATAGATAGGAAAGCTGTCAGTTTCAGGATATATGAATATTTTACCATTTCAACAGGTAGAGAGTTATTCTCACAAGCCAGTACTGGAATATCCAAAAGGAAAAGGACTGTTATTCAACCCTTCTGGAAACCTACGGTGTATCTACACAGATACAGTACCCAGAATATTAGTATCCAAAACAAAGATAAAGAAAGGAGCAGAACAGTGAGTTAAGGAAATGGGATACATTGACAGATTAAATTTCAGTGGCATGTAAAGAGATGTGTAACTTCTAAATATCACTTTATAAATACTAACAGCTGAAATAGATGTCTTTGGTTGCACACATTCTGTGTAAGGTGAATGTAACAACACTTTGAGATGGCTTCCTGGTGACAGGTACCAGACTGAACCTTTTCCTGGTACTATATTCTTACTAGCTTTTAGCCATAAATCTGGCTGGTTGTGGATATTTTGTCTCTTGAATATATTTCATAACAAATTAAAGTGTATTCAAACAACTGACTATACAATTTTTCAAGAAGGAGCATGACATGAAAAGGATGAGGCATGGCAAAGAAGAAATATTACAGTCCTCCATTAGTACAAGGTACATTAAAGACTCTTATTTTATGAATCCTGCATCAATGGCACAACTGAAAGCAATCTGACAAAAACCCTAAATTGTTATCAGAGTTGTAACTAGGTCCTGGATATTCCTCTGACCCTAACTTTGATGAGAAGAGCTTTGGCATAGGGGAGAGTTTTACCCAATATATTTTGTGAAAACAAAGGTCAACAAAATTTGAGGAAAAATTCATGTTAATTTTTATTTTATCCATCTTAATACCATATTCTAAGTAGGCATATGCAAGACTTATGCATTGACAAAAATATCTCAATACCCTTCTAAATCTTATGCAAAACATACCTTTATTTGACCTGATAAGCCATAAGAGATGGATTTGTACTGAACGGCATCTTAGAATCAGAAACATAACAATACCATCAAAATGTTAATGAAATCATTAGAACCCTTTAGCAGAAAACAAAATAAACTAATTTTAAAAGACAAGTGAATGGAAAGAAATCAGATATGTTATGATACAGAAGAAATAAAACAAAAATGTAAAATATAATAGTCGTCCTATTGAAATATTTTGTATCAAATGAAGCAATGTATTTCAATTTCCGTATAGGAAAACGTTGAACTTCTTGACTGCAACAGTCTGTTACATTGAAATTTACATCTTCTTTCTTTAGTATTACAGGATCCCTTTCCCCTACCCTCCTCAAAGATAAGAAATGCTTGTAGTCCTTTAGACATTTTTTCCCTCCTTTATTCCATATTGTAGCAAAGCCCTCAACTTTGCCAGGTAATGGTCATCTCCCCTTGTGGGACAGTCTTGAGGTAATTCTGCCCCACTTTGTATGAGTCTTGTACCACTCCCCACCATTAGTGTGCCTTGATTACAGTGTTTTGGGTGGCCTTGTTCTGTGCTGATGGAACACCCCTATGCCATACAGAGCGGGTGAATCAGTAAGTATGTGATGACCAGACTCCAGGCAACACTTGTCCTTGGCTTTTGAAGCAGGGTTGTAGCCATGGTTGTCCCACCATAACTCATTCACATCTCCCCTTTTACTGCCCATGATGAACTTTCAAAACAAACAAAAATAAAAACCAAAACCAAAAAACAAACATCCCCCCTGTAGGGCTAAAACAGAAGATTTTGTGATGGACAGGTAGAGGTGTCCACCCACACCCCCATGAGCGACCCAACTGTGAACTGATGCTGATCTTCATACCCAAAGCACCAGTTGGAGCTAGTCTCCTCTGTGAATCAACTGGGGCCTGATATAAGGTGTTTTTCTGGGTTCTTTTGCTGTTTTGCAAGGCTTGGCTGTGATGTACTTTTTAAATCTGTTCTTTCACTCTATCTTGGCCTTGGGCCTGAGTGTGTGAAGGGAAAGCTGGCTTGATTACCCTGCCTTCTCCTGAGATGCATAGCCCCTGGGAATCTGTGGACTTCGCTGCAGGACCAAGGACCAGGCTGCCTCGGTAACCTAGGACCAAGGGCTATGTCTACACTACAAAAAGTTAGGTCGACTTTGTTAAATTGACCTAACAAAGTCGACTTTAAGTCGACCTTATTAAGTCAACTTAACAAAGTTGTTTCCCCGAACGGGGACTTAGTAAGTCGACCTAACTGTCCTTAGGTTGATCTAATAAAGAGGACTTAAGTGTCCACACTGTGCTTAGGTCGACCTAAGGAGTTGACCTAAGGGTTAGGTCAACCTAACTGGCGGTTCTTATTAAGGCGACCTACGCTTTCATTAAGTCAACTTAAGGAAGCCCTGGTGAATACAGGGACTAAGTTAGGTCAACTTAAGCCTCCTTAAGTTGACCTAACTTGCAAGTGTAGACATAGCAAGGTGCCTCAGGAACCTCCTCGGGATCATCCACAGTCATCAGGTGTCCCTGGCTGCTGCAGCGACATAAGCTTTCACCACTTATTACTTTGCTTTGCTTGCTCGGGGTTATTCATCCATGCATTCAATAAAAAAAATCCATCTCTTCAACGGTCTTTGACTGCGACTGGTGAAGCCACACAAGAACCTACCTCTTGGGGGAACAGCCCCCAACACTGTTTTCCAGTGCTCTCTAATCTGCAACTTTGACCATTTCTCTACCTCTCTGCTGACCTGTGTCATGGTCATTGTTCATGAAATTTTCATCATTATTGTTCTAATACAATACATGACATGTGTGTGATGCCTTAGGAGTATACAAGAAACAATATATCTTTCCTGAATAATTTATTAAATTATGGGACTGTGTCAGTTTACATCCCTATACTCACAACTTACATACTATTATTATAATCTTTGTATACAGTATAACTTGTGAGATATCATTTGAAAACACATAACTTGCTGACAAATATTATCCTGATAAATTATGTGTGGCAATATTACATGTAAAGTTATAAGATTCCACTCTACGGTGTTATTAAGACATATTCCAAGTCTGGGGGAAGAGCCAAATCAATTCTGAGAGACAAAAGGAGCTGATACTCAGCCATGAATAATCATGCCAAATGGGTCATCACATGCTTAATTGGCTATTCATTGGCAGGATAAGGAAGATGGATGAAAAGTGTATGTACTATAAAGAAGCAGCTTGGGTTTCCTATCCACACAGACTTTTCAACCTCAGCTGGAGATGCTTCTCAAAGAAGGGAAAGAACTATAAGAAGGAAGGTCAGAGTCCCCAAACAGTTCCTTCCTTTATCTCTGCCTATCGCATCCACAACAGGTGAAGAACAAAGAAAGGGGCACTGGACTAGTGCAAAGATCCTGACTGAAAGACATTCAGCCAATAGTATTTCCTAAACATGTGGTGAGAGAGGACTTTGCTTTGAATTCATTCTAGTTTGTCAAGTTAGGTATTAGTTGTATTTTAGTTGTATTTTACTTCTATTTTTCTTGTGACCAATTCAGACTTCTATGCCTCATTAACTTGTATTCACTTAAAATCACTCTTCAGAGTTAATAAACTTGTTTTATTCTTTTATCTGAGCAAGTGTGTTTGGATGGACGTGTTTGGGAAACTCTACTGAAGATAATAGAAAATGGTATGCTCAAATCCTGTTAATAAAATGACAGATTTGATATGAGTTTTTATTGTCCAGGAGATTTGGGCAGTACAACATGTACATTTCCTGAGGAAAATCTGAGAATTGGAATTTGCTGGTGTTGTTCTGTAGTGTAATTTAAGAGTGGCTATCTATAGGACTCATACAATATAGATGAGAATGGTTTACATGCTGGAGGCTGTCTGTGAGAGCAGGCCAAGAGTGGTAGTTCTCATAGTGAAGCAGTGTGAAAAGCAGCCCAACTTAGAAAGCTGAAGTACCACTGCTGTTTATCAGTATAGATTGTAACTCATGGTCAGATCCTGCAATCTTTTCTTACATGAGTACTACCACTGTAGTCTGTAGCTAATTACATCAATAGACAAAAGTTGTTGGATTAGACAGAAAAAGCAATGAGCAATGGTTATAGGCCCCCCACTTCCACTATAGCCATAGTGGGAAAAGGACCTATAGAGCACCAAAGAAGGTAGCATTTGTGGAAAATTTTGTTTTATAGGGCAAACCAAACTATAAATATTGTTGCATATGTCAGTATTCCCCCCCTCTTCGTTTATTATTATACATGTTATTTTCTCTTTTAACTAGAGAAAAATGACAGCAGCTAGTGCTGCAATAAAAAATTAGTGGTGAAAAATAAATGAAATAAATTAATTTTGAGGAGGAGTTGAAGGCAGAAAGTGTGCAGTCAATCTTACAAGAAGAGAGAGACTGGTCCAGGAATAGAGGATGGCAATGAGCATAGGTTTGAATTTCAGTTTAAATCATCTGTCTGCCAGAGAAACCAAAGGGAAACAGCCACATGAATTCCATGTCAATGAAGACTCCACCCAGTATCCAAACGTCAATATTTATGAAACACTGCTATTTTCCACATGTCATTATGGAAATTAACAAGTGGCAGTACTATATCCATTATACATTTGGTCCACGTTAAATAATTAAATTGCAGGTAATCTTAGAAACTTTCATACCATAAATTAAGAATTGTAATTAATATTTATAGATACAAATTAAGATATTTAAAGTTAGTGAGCAAAACAGAGATGACTTTATATATTTTTCATTGTATATCAGTAATAGACACCCTATTAGCTCACGCCCCCCCCCCAAAAAAACCCCAAACATTTAATTCCCAAGATCAGATCCTTCATTACCAAAAAAGGAAAACAAAAAGATCTAGCATACCTAAAGTAGATGTTTGTCACAAGGGAGGGAGGAGGGGGTGACTTTCAGAAACATGAAGTTAAAGAGATTGGCAACATTTTCTACTGACCCATACCTTTGAAAGATTTTTAGAACTCTGCAGGAAGATGCAGTTCTAAGAGAGGGACCCAAAGTAGACAAGAGTTGGAATGGACTGGAGTTTTTTGTTTATGCTGTGTTATTCATTTGTTAATAAAGTCATGCCACAGGAGTGAATCTAGAACCCCAAAAGGGTGATGTTAGTAGCAAATGTTTAAAGCAGCCACTAGGATATATAGAAAAAGAGTGTTAAGAATGTGGGTAAGCTTAATAAAAGAGTCTTGAGCTATGCACACACTATCATTTAGTTTGGTATAAGTTATAATTGCTCAGAGGTGTAATAAGCCAACCTTCTGAGTGACGTAAGTTACACAGAACTAAGTGCTGGTGTGAACAAAGCTTCTCCATCTGACATTGCTACCACCACTCATGGGGCTGGAATAATTTAAGTCGACGAGAGACTGTTTCCTGTTGGCTGAGAACACTACAGTGACCCAGAGATGCAGCTGTGCTTCTATAAGCTTTTCCATGAGGCCATAGCCTTGCATTTGATCAACTACTATTTGCTGGGTCTCTGTAACATCTCCATGTTGCCAAAGAGTGATCAAATAAAGACCCAACAGAGCACAGAACACCTCTTCATTAAAGGAAGAGATGGAATGGGAAATAGACAAGCAAATAAGTAAGAAATCAATAAGCAAACGTCTAGAAGAATGAAGTGTTAAGTGATAGTAAGCATGGATTTGTCAAGAACAAATTGTGTCACACCAATCTGATAGTTTTCTATGATGGGGTATCAAACTTTGTGGATAGAGGTGAAGCAGTAGATGTGGTATATCTAGACTTTAGTAAGGCTTTTGATACTGTCTCGATCACCTTCTCATTAACAAACTAGGGAAGTACAACCTGGATGGAGCTACTATAAGATGGGTGCAAAACTGGTTGAATAACCACTCCGAGAGGGTAGTTATCAATGGTTCACAGTCATGCTGGAAGGGCATAATAAGCGGGGTACCTCAGGGATCGGTTCTGGGTCCAGCTCTGTTCAATATTTTCATAAACGATTTAAATGATGGCATAACGAGTACACTTATAAAGTTTGCCGATGATACCAAACTGGGAAAAGTTGCAAATGCTTTGGAGGATAGGATCACAATTCAAAATTATTTGGACAAATTGGTGAATTGGTCTGAGGTTAATAGGATGAAATTCAATAAAGACAAGTGCAAGGTACTCCACTTAGCAATGATTGCCTAGGAAGTAGTACTGCAGAAAGGAATCTGGGTGTCTTAGTGAATCACAAGCTGAATATGTGTCAACAGTGTAACACTGTTGCAAAAAGAGCAAACACCATTCTGGGATGTATTAACAGGAGTATTGTAAGTAAGACATGAGAAGTAATTCTTCTGCTCTACTCAGCCCTGATTAGGCCTCAACTGGAGAATTGTATCCTCTTCTGGATGCCTCATTTCAGGAAAGATGGGGAAAAAGTCCAGAGAAGAGCAACACGAATGATTAAAGATCTGGAACACGTGACTTATGAGGGAAGATTGAAAGAGCTGGTTTTGTTTAGTTTGGAAAAGAGGAGACTGAGAGGTGACATGATAACAATTTTCAACTACCTAAAGGGTTGTCATGACGAGGAGGGAGAAAAAAATATGCTAGCAGCTGTTTTTCAAGACAAATCAAAGGATATGATGATTGCTCACCTTGGATCATCATGACCATCTTGGGAAAGAATAAAATAGACACAGGATCTGATGGAAGAGTGATTCCAGAATTACTTTACAGGAGGATGAAAGCACCAGCACTTTGAGAACCATTATATATCACAAGGTCCATTAAACATCAAAGGAAACTTTTTTGGCAACTCAGATCCAAGAGATCTAGATTGTAGATGACATGAACACTGGTATACTTAGCCACCCAAAAACTAGTCACCATGAACCTAGAATCTGTGATGATAAGGAAGTTTCAAAAATTTCTAGGGTGAAAGCAGAGCTCAGGCACATAGGCTATGTCCATACTGGCAAGTTAGTTTGAATTAAGGAAGCTTAATTCGAATTAACTAAAGCCATGGTTACACTAGACTTTAATTAGTTCGAATTAAGGGCTTCCTTAATTCGAACTAATAACTGCGAATAGGGTATTAGAAGTAAGGATTAATTCAAACTAGTTAGTTCGAATTAACCAATGTGGCCATGTTAGTTTGAACCAATTTCTTAGTTCGAACTAACCGGTCCATTGAAATCAATGGAGATCGCTAATTCGAACTAAGCAAGTGCCATTCATGGCACTTGCTTAGTTCAAACTAATTTTTTCTAGTTCTAATTAAGTTACTTTGAAACGCGTCTTGTGAAACATTTGAATGAAGTAGAACAGAAGTCAGGAGGGGAAGAAACTTTGAGAATATGACGTTTCGGGTGAAGAAGCAAGGATGCAGAGCTGAAGGAGGTTTTGTGGGGACTAGAATGGGAGATTAATGCTCAAAATTTTGGATAACTTGAATAAGCACTTTTGCTTTGTAAGCATATTGGAATTGAAGCTCGCCACCAACACTTTTATTTTTTCACACATCACTAAGAAAAGCAGATAATTTATCTAACTCTGGATTACAAGCAGATCCAAGAGGACTGGAATGATCATTTCTGTTGGAAATGTCTCACAACAAATGGGCTTTTTCTTCTTAAATTGTGTATAAAAGAAAACTGCAATGACAGCTAACTGCTGTCAGCAAAAGAAAGGATTTATATTAATTAAATACATGCCAAGTATTTTATATGACAATCATATCCCTAGTCATTTGTATGGCCACTGTCTGAGTTTCCCAGATATACTTGTAGTAGTCTCACCAACAGCACTTATGAGACTGCATTAATCACAAAAGGTACATACTATTCATAAAATAGGTTCACACTAAATATAAGAAATGAGTAGTTAAGTGTGTGCAATTATGAGGCAGATTCAAATAAGCAGAATAGGCACAAACAGATAACAGATAACAGAGCTCATGGAGCTGTTAATGCACACATTTGTACATATACGTAGGGAATCTCATTAAGTTAATGGGAATTTTTGTAATTCATTTTAGCAAACATATTTGTGCACAGTGATCGATGTCTGCTAAGCAGGCTTTGGAAGCCAAATGGCAAGGTTTCTTGAACTGTCTTATTTTTATGCGTTATATTTCATTTTATATGTTTATTTTCTTGCATTTGCATTCATCCGCTATCTCTAGGTGTATATAATA
The DNA here is from genome assembly GCA_007922175.1 of Pelusios castaneus. NCBI lineage: Eukaryota > Metazoa > Chordata > Testudines > Pelomedusidae > Pelusios > Pelusios castaneus. Next base: position 5,421,820 of record ML685903.1, read on the forward strand.
AGCAACATTAAAAATACAATAATACCAAAAAAGGAACAAATAAAAGCACTCTAACTATCAATTACAATCCCATACCTCCCAATGTTCCATCTCACCCAATCAGGGCCAGATTATCATACGGGCTATAGGGGGTTAAACCCTGGGCCCTGGCCAGGGCATGAACACTGAAGGTGCTCCTGTGCTGCTGGTGCTATGGGAAGGGAGCAGAGCAGAGTCCTGGAGCCAGAGGCTGGGATCTATGCTTCTGCCCCACCTCTGGGCTGGCTGGCTCACCCCCAGGGGTGGGGCAGGGCAAGCCAGTGCCTGATGGCTATGCCTGGGGTCGGGACTGGCTGGCGTGGCCTCTACTCTGGCCTGGCACAGCTCTCCAGGGCCTGTTGTCATCAGGCTGCCGTGCTGTGCTCCAGCCGCCACTCCCCCAGGCAGACTGGCCAAAGTGGCCAGAGCGGGTGTGCGATCTCACTCCAGGGCCCCCGCCAGTGATGGCAAGATGAGGTCTTGACCCTCCTCCCAGTGGAGTCCCAGGTGGGGGGGGGGGCTGTGGTGGGAGGCAGTCTGGGGGCCCCAGGCAGGTTAATCCAGCCTTACACCCAACCTACTCCTCTAGCGTGACCTTTAATATTAGAATTGTAGAAATTCTTTTTTCCTGCAAATTTCCTGGAAACATCAATTACTTGTCAAAAAAATATAAAATCACATTTTTGGTGTGGGGCTGAAAAGTTTTTTAAAAAAACAAAACAAACAAAAAAGAAAAGCTGGAAAAAAGACTGTTTTGCTGAAATTTTCCAAAAAGAGATTAGACATAATTTAGTCTGTCTACCTATTCAATAAATCCATGCAGTACAAGCCTGATTCCCAGCAGCATTAAAGTCTTGGTATCCAGACATGATAAAAACACTTGCTCTATGCCAAGGAGAAGCTGGAATTTCTTGTTTCCCAGTATTGTAGACTAGTGGTTCTCAACATTTTTCCCATTTTTCCCATCGTTTTTCCCAAACCTGACAGGTCATGTTCCCCTGCATGACACACTACAGTTTGCTGGTGGCAGTGGTGCTTGGTCTGGGAACGATTGGGAGGCTGCCGTGCTCAGGAGGATGCCACTCGCTGCAACCTGGGTGGGGGCAGAGTCAAGCCAGTTCAGGCTGGTCCCCTGGCTCAATGGGGCTGGATTTATTTTTGTGGAGCAGGAGGTCCCACCCCCAGCCCAGGATCTCTGGGTTGCAGCCCCTACGTCCCTTTACTCATCTGGATGTGTCTTCTGCCTGTGTTGTGCAGCAGGATTGGGCTGTTGAGGTCAGCAGAGAGCGGTGTACCCCAGGAGCCCCAAGCTTGCTTCAAGCTGAGTTGCCAATTTTCTCTAACACATTTCCCGGCTCTTCACGACACACCTTTGTGTCCCAATATAGGGGATGAGAATCACTGATGTAGACTTTTAATTCACTGTTTATTATCACAAACATTTATTTTATAATCATGACTGTGATAACCAAGAGATGTACAAAATTTAAATTCTGAAATTGAAGATTTTATTACAAGAGTCCAAAGACCTTGCTGCCCCCTCCTGCTTTCCAGTAAAAAAAGAAATCTGAATTTATGGACAAATTCAAAGCCCAATGAAATCAAGGAAAAGAAAAAAAAGGTTTCCTGTTGACTTTAATGGGTTTGGATTATGCTCTTATTCATTTAAGAGCATCTTCTTCAACTCTGGCAGTTAATCAGAAATGTAAATCTTAACATTACAATACCCTAATTTAAAGACACTCATGTATTTTTAGAGGTTTAAAAGCTATTCTATTTTTTTCTTTCTTCCTTTGTGGGCAAACAAAACTAATCAGCCCTTACTGCTATCATACTTTTACAGACATAATGCTATTCTATGTGTATATAGTGGCAACTCATTTTCTAGAAACCTGGATTTCTCTCTCTCTCTCTTCATGTTATTTTCTTTGCATTTTGTTGGATTTTCTAATGCTGTCATCTCAGTTTGCAAGAGGAAAAGGCTGCCAGTTCCATTCCTTATCATCCTAAAAATGATCAGTTTATAGGATGCATCCATTTCCGCGTGGCTTGCATTCAGATAGGAAGAAGATTTGCTTTGCTGAAGACAGCTCATTTCATGTTGTGTGTTCATGATTTTAAAGCCTGTCACTAGACAAAGATATAAGATATTCCACTGGGAAAAAGTAGAATATAAGACACTGTATTCCTTAAAATATGTTTGTTGAATATTCTCTGAAATAGATCAGAAAACTTAAAAGTGAAATCTATTTTTCTCTAGACTGTTAAAAGAAATTAAATTTTAATAGAGTAGTTGAAATAAAATAAAACACATACCAAATTCCTTCCTTGACAAAAGAAGAAAAGCTCAAAAATCTAGAACTGAAATATTATATTTTTATGCAAGGAATTAGTTAATTCCCAGCATTTACATCAAAGCATGAACATTTCTCTATTTATGAAAACTGAAATTTAGAGCCATCCTCCAAAGGAAAACTTGAAGTTCTGAAATCCTGTGTATAAGTTAAATGTTAAAATAAATGTTTCCTGGAAAAATGCACATGCAAGCACACACACGCGCACACACACACAATAAAATTTAAGTTGAGTCATTTTGAGAAATATGGATTACTACTTGAAATAATTCAGTGAACCTGCAATAAGGTTGGCTGGTACTGTTAATGTTTATTTATTTACTTTGTTTCAGTAAAGCAGAGTAAACTAACAACTATTAGTAGAGTAGTTTAAGAATCAAAAGTTATCATCTCTACATGGATGCTTTTTTCTGTTCCTCATGTATTGTGACCCAGGCCTCCTGGGATAGACACCTGAATATGCAAAAAGGAGAACAGATTCTTCCAGCAATGGTGAATTACCTAGAGATAAACTCCCCAACCAGTCACAATCAATACTTCTGATTCCCCACACTGGATATCAATAAGCCACCATAAAATATACTAAGCTCCTTTTATTGCATTTCAGCTCCTGGTTTCTAACTAGACACTGGGTCAGTGACATTGCACAGAACAACATAGGTTTGGATCTTACCCAAAATACCACACTGCTAGCCAATTCTTTAGTAACTACAACTAAAGGTTGAATACAAAAAGAAAAGAAATAAAATATGAGAGATGTTAACGGATCAAAGTTAATCACATACATATAAATGATTTAGAGTCCATGTAAAACAAGTCCTTGGATGAATTTTGGAGTTTTCAGGCTTGTTCAGTTCCTCTGGTAGACATCCAGCACCTGGGTGGGCCTCAGTCCTTTGTCCAATCACAGATGAATAGCTCCAGGGATGGGTGTTGGTGGAAGACTAGAGACTGAAGACAAAATTAAGTTGGGTGTAGCTCTTTATAACCTCTGGCCTTCCCCATGTTGTGTGGAGTTTTTGCAAATCAAAATGGAGTTGAGTCACATGGTCAGTCTATGTGACTTACTGAGCAGGTTTCTCCCTACTCCCTTGTGTCTGTGGTTCCCTTAATGGGCCTTTAAAGAGACAATGACTGTAGATGTCCAGTTTGGGGAGTTTCCCAGAGTCAAATAAGTTGAAACACAGATATAGCAAACATATTCCTAACTTCTACTTCAGATATGACATCTACACATAAACCATGTAAACATTCCTAGCAAATTATAACCTTTCTGTTGACACCAAACATGGCATATCTATGAAATATTAATATGAAATAGTATCACAAATGGTCCCCTAAATCCAGACAGCATCACATGTATTACGTTGTATTATGATAAAATATGGATTTTGATGGGTTAATTACTTTACATTTTAAGACAAAGATGATACAGAAATGATCTAAAATACTGAACAAATGAGGAAGGTCAAACCATTTAAAAAGCATTAATTTTTGAGTGTATACATGCTAAGTCTACTTAAGAAAGTCAATTTAAAGTCGACTTTGTTAAATCGACTTAGCAAAGTCGACTTATTTGGCCAAGTGTAGACATAGCCTAGATGTCCGGCTGCTGCATACTAAACATTGCCTACTATGTTTTAATCTACTCCTGTTTTCAAAGTGACGCAGATCAAAGATCACTATGGCTGCATCTACACTGGTAAATTAAGTCGACTTAAGCTTGGCTTAAGTCGACTTAGTTGGCCCTGCGTTTACACTACACTTTGCTTAAGTCGACTCAAGCACCTTGCTTAAGTCGACTTAAGGAAAATAAAGCTGACTTAATGAAAATTAAGTCAACTTTATTAAACCACCTTTCTACTCAACCTAAGGCTTAATTCGACTTTTTAAAGTTGAATTAAGTCAGTGTAGCCCTGGGGTAGCCCTAAGTCGATTTAGGGCTACCCCAGGACTACACCAATGGCCTCCCTGCTGGGGGGGGGGCACAGAGGGAGCCTGGCATGCCCCCACAAAGGGCAGGGCATGTGGGCAGGGTGTGACGCTGTCTGGATTTAGAGAAGCATTTATGATATTATTTTCAATGGATACCTCATAAATGCTAAAATCCATAGGAACTATGTCATGTTTGGTATCAGTACAAAAGTAGTAATTTGCTGGGAATGATTATATAGTTTATGTCTAGGAATTCTATTTTGATTAGAAGTTAGAATTTGATGTTATATCCATACTTTAACTTATGTTAAAACCATTGTGTCCTTAATGTTTAGGAATGTGCCAGGACAATGATCCCAGGGAGTTACCTGATGAGCCATTAGGACACAATGGTTGTATTCCTTATATCTTTAATGGCTCATCAGGTAATTCCCTGGGACCATTGTCCTGGCACATACCTAAACATTAAGGACACAATGGTTTTAACATAAGTTAAAGTATGGATATAACACCAAATTTTAACTTCTAATCGAAATAGAATTCCTAGACATAAACTATATAATCATTCCCAGCAAATTACTACCTTTCTGTTGATACCAAACATGACATAGTTCCTATGAATTATAGAGCATTTATGAAATATCCATTGAAAATAATATCATAAATGCTTCCTAAATCCAGACAGCGTCACACCCTGCCCACATGCCCTGCCAGGGTCCCTGTCCCCCTTTGCCCCATTGCACACACAAGGGGTGTCCCCCTGGCCACCGTGGACCTACCCAAGGTCCCCCTAGCCCCACAAAGTCGACCTAGAGCATCCAGTGTGGACACTCTAGGTCGACTTTGTAAGTTTCCCTTTAAGTCAACTTTAAATTTAAGTGTAGACACACTAAGTCGACTTAAAAGTGCAAGTGTAGACATAGCCTATGTGTGTAGATGTTTGGGCTGGACCCTTCGAATCTGTGAATCCCTCTGTTCATCTTCTTCCTTCTTGGGCCATGGAAAAAAGAGGAAACTCGGTATTGCCCTCATCTTTCTCAGAATATTTGCATCACTGTATTAAAACAATTGCTACAGTCACATTTCATGCATCAGGGATTCTGCTCATGACTCAAAGAAATCCTGTCTCCCCAATGCATAATTAGCCAGATGCATTCTGTGTAACACTTGCCACCCTTCCTCTGAATCATCAGGGATTGTCCACAACTGAGAATGGATCATGGGACAATTTTCTGGCATGGTATATAGAGAATTCTTTCTTCAATGTTTGACTGATAAATCTTGTTCATGTGCTCAGAATCAAACCAATCACCAGATCTGGGGTGGTTCCTGTTAAGTTAGGCTAGCAGTGCTCTTGGATGTGGGCAGGGTAGTTTCACCTTCTTCTGTAATTTGGGGTGTGAACTGACAAATACAATACTTTGGGCATGCCTCACTCAATCCTCTCATCTAATTAATGGTCTGCCATTGCAGGAGCTTCTGGAATTGGTGGCACCTTAGTCTGTACTGTTCTCTGCACATAAGGACTGAGATGCTTTCTTTAAATTAAAGTTTTTGGTCTCAATATAGATTATTCTGGTGGGAAATATTATGACCTGTAATCCAGACTAGCAAATTTAATGGACCCTTAAACTCAAATGAAATTCATATGACTATTAGGGACTAGAAGAGGCTATATGAGTACTAAGAATTAAGTATGAGCAATACAGAACAGAACAGATGTGATGATTGGCAACTGGAGACAGATTTGAAAGACAGGTCAAAAGTCTAATCCATGTATTCAGCATTTCCAGTAATCAAAATAAATAAAGAAAATGGGATCTAGAAATGAGTTAGACATTATAATCTAAAAGAGAAATTGAGCAGACAGAATATGCTAGAAGGGAGTCATTTAAATTATGTTTAAATTATTATTATGAATTCACAATTCACAAACTTTGGGTATCAGAGTAAAAGTGAGCTGGGATGAGCAAGTAGGAATTTGAGCGAAGTACACTACAATATCTTTGCAACCCTAAACTAAGAAATTAAGGGAGAGTCGGAGTCACAAATAAGAGCTGGAAAAGGGAGATAGTAGTGATTTCCGGCTTTATAGACTTCCTGAGAATGTAGGCAAGGAAGATTTGACAATCTCGTCACAAAACTGGATGAAGAGGTTTTACAATGTTAAAATAAACAAAATTAATCTTCTGAAGGTTAGAGATTCTACACAAGAAATAATAATAATATTAATAAAAATCATGCACTGAAGTACTGCAGCATACAGTATTTAAACCTTCTGACTCAAGGGAATTCTTTTAAATAAAGTAGTACTTGAAAACCATTGTTTTTCTTATAATACACAGCAGTCTTTTCTTTCCCTCTCATGACTGGATCCTTACCAAGCAGGCTAATCAGAGTAGAACATTTTAATTACACATATATCCTTGAAGATAGAAGTGATTTTAACTCCTGTAAAGATGGGCATCAATTATTCAGGTAAAACTTAGATTTGGGGGCACAGGAGCCAAAAAAAAAAGAAAAAAAAAGTATATGCTGGATAACTCTATGGCTGCGTCTACACTGGTAAATTAAGTCGACTCAAGCTTGGCTTAAGTCTACTTAATGTGCACTGCGTCTACACTACACTTTGCTTAAGCAGCTTGCTTAAGTCGACTTAAGGAAAATAAAGTTGACTTTATTAAACCACCTTTCTATTCGACCTAAGGCTTAATTCGACCTTCTAAAGTCGAATTAAGCCAGTGTAGCCCTGGGGTAGCCCTAAGTCGACTTGGGGGAGCCTGGCATGCCCCCCAAAGGGCAGGGCATGTGGGCACAGTGTGACACTGTCTGGATTTAGGGAAGCATTTATGATATTATTTTCTATGGATATCTCATAAATGCTATAATCCATAGGAACTATGTCATGTTTGGTATCAATAAAAAGGTAGTAATTTGCTGGGAATGATTATATAGTTTATGTCTAGGAATTCTATTTTGATTAGAAGATAAGAATTTGATGTTATATCCATACTTTAACTTGTGTCATTCTGGACAAAGGTCTTAGAGGGGAGGGTGTGAACAATCATTGTCTCCTTAATGTTGGAATTTGCCAGGTGATATGATCCCAGGGAGTAAACTGATGAGCCATTAAGGATACACCTATGTGTGTTTGCATGATGTTTCTCCTTCTAACCCCACCCCAAAAATAAAATGAGCGTGGCATTTAGATTTAGATTCAATTTATGCAGTTTTTCTTGGGTGCACTTTTATACCAAGGCTCAGTTTTAATTATTTCAAGATTATTCTTTATCTCTGTAGATTATACTTGATTTCTAAACAAATTAGGATAGATTTTCTATTATGTTCCTTCATTTCTACAGTGGTATGACTCGAGGTCAATAGAATAATCTGGATGCAACTGGAGTAATGAAGTAACCAATCAGGACTGCTATACTGAACTTACTTTTTCTCTTAGATAATTGGCTTTCATCAAAGGGAAAGGTAGAATACTCTGCTCTTGTGGTGAAACCAAAAGACTAAAAGATAATGTTATTAACTCAAATGAAAACAAATTTGTTGATGAAGAAGAAAAAATTTGTGCTGGATATTCCTAAGAACACTCCTACTTTATTTTTCAAGATCTGAGGTTTATCCACTCCAGTATCCTGTCTCAAACAGTGGGCTAGCACTGGAATGTTTTAGAGTAAGGTGTAAGAACCCCACAATAAGTAGATGTAGGATAGTCTGTCTCCATAGTAGCTTCACCCTGAAGTCTAACAGTTACTGATTACCATAAACCCTGAAGCACAAGAAGTTACATTCCTTCTGAAATATTGGTTAGTGATATCCATAGAAAGTGTTCAACTGTTTTTGTGAAGTTTGCTGAGTTCCTGGGTTCAGAAATAACTTATGGCCATAAGTTTCACTAACTACACATAATAGAAAAACTTATTTTTAAAGAGTTTTGCATCCCAAAACTCTTTTTAATGGTAGTTAAATGGTAATTAATGGTAATTGCTGAACAATTTTGGAATTCTGATCATGAATATTTTATATAAAACATCACATATTGAATCATTGTCACATCTAATCAAGCAGTAATTAAAAAAGTGAAATGTTTGATTATTTTAGTTCATTCTTGGTAGAACTTCTAGGAAACAGGAGAGAGATAATGAAAACAAATATCCTTGTGAGAATTAAAATATTAGATATTTTCCTTAAGCCCTTACTCCATTTTTACTCAAGCTAAACTACCTTTGATCTCAATAGTAAATGTAACCAATTGAAAACTATCAACACTTAAAAACATTTTTAAAACTCCAGCTTATTATTTTTTTTCTTTTCAGTCAAGGTTCAATAATTTTGTCACAGTAAAATTTCTAAAATAAGAACTTAAACTTGTAATTTGTGTTAAATACAATAGATTACTGCATTTGACTTCTCCAAAACAATCCCCCAAAATCCCAACATTAGTTGGATCATATAATTTTGTCAGATTATATATTCAGGAACTAAAAATCAAAAGCCGATTCTAAACAAAATGAACTGTCCAGTTTTCAGTGCTCTATTCTTTTTCAAAGTTTGGACAAATAAAATTAATACATGGAGGGAAAATAATGATAATTCTTAAAAATAAATTTGTTTCAAGCCACAAAAATTTAATATAGTGATGTGACAGAGTAAAGCATTCAAAATAAGAAGTTACTAGATTTAGAATATTGAAAAAGTTGTGGTGGGACAACATAGCTTTGTATTTATCAGAAATATATCTCTCATTATTAAAACTCTGATACAAGATATGTATCCTGTTCTTGGCTGTGATGGGGGTCAGGGGAAAGAATGATGGACTAAAAACAGAGAATGTCACAATGTCAATACACCCTTAAAGTGAGAAGAGAGGTAACAAAGGGAAATTATAATCTCATAATCTTCATTTTAAGTATTTACAGTCAGAGATAATTAAGAAATAAAACAAATAGATGCTTTTTATAACAGCAGCAAGTTTTAAGTTTTCAAAAACAGTGAATAGGACTGTTTATGCCAGTGGTTCCCAACTTTTTTGGCTTAAGTGCCACAGATATCATTTTTTACACCCCTGAAAAACAGTCTGCCTCTTCAATGATCTCCCCTTGACACAACAGGGAAACCAGATGGGTCCTGTATCCCTGTGCACTCCACTAGGGTCACTAGGGAGTGTCTCTCTTCTGCAGCTAGAGGGACTGAAAATCAATGATCAATGATCTCTTCTTGCTCCAAAAGGGATCCTGGTGCCTATAGACTTAGACTTTGCCATGTTCCCTGCTACAGACAGGGGAGGGGAGCACTGATCTCCTACCACCTTGGCTGCAGCAGGGATCTTGCACCAGTCTTGCAGACCTAAAGAGACATGTTCCCTGTGGTTCCTTAGGCAGTGGGTCCCTTCTGTAGCCAGCAGAAAGGGAGCTACAGACAACTTTGAAAGCACCTGTGGGCCACAGGTTGGGAACCACTGATTTATGCCTTACAGTACTTAGCTATAAGAGTAATCCACTGAAGATTTGTATATGTGGTACACATTGGACTCAGCCCTGCAAAAACTTAAATCACAAGATTAGCTTTATAACTGTGTAAGCATAGTGACTGGAGCTATGGACATGTTTAAGAATTTGCAGGATCAGGCCTTCTCTATTTAATAGCCCGAATATCAGGCTAGCTTTTTTTTTTTTTTTTTTTTGGCATAAATACGGAGAGTCAAAGTACCAAACAAATATATTAGTATGAACTGAGTTTGACCTTGTTAAAGGATGCTTTAAATGCTGGTTGCAAATGATGTGAGAATCTACCCTTTGTTTTAGATAGGGGATACCCCTTAACTGTCTCTGGGTGCATCTACACTTACAAGTTAGATTGAATTAAGGAGGCTTAAGTCGACCTAAACTACTCTGCATTCACATTGGGCTTTCCTTAAGTTGACTTAAGGAAAAGTTAAATCGACTTAGTAACACCTAGTTTTAGGTTGACTTAACGCTTAAGTTGACCTTATTAGGTTGATTTAAGCCAGTGTGGATGGGGATTAGCACCTAAATCAACCTTATTAAGTTGACTTAAAGTGTTAAGTTGACTTAATAAGGTCAAAAAGGGGCTATGTCTACAGTAGAAAAATTAAGTTGACTTTTGTTAAGTCGACTTAATAAGGTCAACTTTAAGTCAACTTAAGTTTAACCTTATTAAGTCCATTTAATAAAGTGGACTTAACTTTTCTAGTGTAGACATAGCCTCTTACAACTAGAACCAGGAATAATGGAATCTGCCCAGAAAGTTGTAACACATAGGCAGGTTCCACTGGGCTTTGTTTAAACCAGGTCAGTGGGTATTTCTATGAGTGTGGGAAAAAGTGTAGTTTTGTGGAGAGAAAGAACATGGGCAGCGGGGAGGAGGAGAAGCAAAACACACAATCAAACACATTCCTTTCAACCTCTTTCCCTGAAATAATACCTCACTGATTCATTTCAAAGGATTATAAATAAATAATACAATTATATGCAGGAAAAATAGAAAGGCCAAGGCACATACTGAGATCACACTAGCTGAAGGCATAAAAAGTAACAAAAGAACATTTTTCAAATCCATTAGAAGCAAGAGGAAGACCAAGGACAGGGTAGGACCATTATTCAACAAAAAGGAAAAATAATATCAGAAAATGTGGAAATGACAGAGGAGCTAAATGATTTCTTTGTTTCAGTCTTCACCAGGAAGGCTGGTGGGGACTGGATGATTGACGTAGGGGAAGGAAGTAAAAATGAATTAGGATCAGAAGCTAAAATAGACAAAGAACAAGTTAAAAATTACTTAGTCAAAATAGATGTCTTCAAGTCATGAGGGGCTGATGAGATACACCCTAGAATACTCAAGGAGCTGATTCAGGAGATATCTGAGCCGTAGGCTCTTATCTTTGAAAAATCATGGAAGACTGGAGAGATCCCAGAGGAATAGAAAGGAGCAAGTATAGTGCCCATCTGTAAAAAGGGAAATAAGGAAAACCCAGGGAATTATAGACTAATCAATTTAATCTCTGTACCAAGAAAAATAATAGAGCAAATAATTAAGGAATCAATTAGCAAACAACTAGAAGAATCAGGTGTTAAGTGATAGTCACCATGGATTTTTCAAGAACAACTCATGTCAAACCAACCTGATAGCTTTCTATGATGGGGTAACAAGCCTTGTGAATAGAGGGGAAGCGGTAGATGTGTTATATCTAGATTTTAGGTTTTGATATGGCTTGGCATCACCTTCTCATTAACAATCTAGGAAAGTACAATCTGGATGGAGCTACTATAAGGTGGGTGCAAAATGCATTGGATAATCACTCCCAGATAGAAGTTATCAATGGTTCACAGTCATGCTGGAAGGGCACAAAGAGCGGGGTATGACAGGGTTCAGTTCTAGGTCCTGTTCTGTTCAATAGTTTCATCAGTGACTTAGAAGATGGCGCACAGAATACACTTATAAAATTTTGGATGATACCAAGCTGGGTGGTGTTGCAAGTGCTTTGGAGGACAGGATCACAATTTAAAATGATCTGAATGAACTGGTGAATTCGTCTGAGGTAAATAGAATGAAAGTCAATAAAGACAAATGCAAAGTACTCTACTTAGGAAGGAACAATCCATTGCACGCATACAAAATGGACAATGACCACCTAGGAAGGAGTACTACGGAAAGGGATCTGGATGTCATAGTGGACCAAAAGCTAAATATGAGTCAACAGTTTAACAGTTTAACACTGTTGCAAAAGAAACAAACACCATTCTGGGATGTATAAACAGTAGTATTGTAAGTAGGACACAAAAAGTAATTCTTCCATTCTACTCCACATTGATTAGACCTTAACTGGAGTATTGTGTTAAATTCTGGTTGCCTCATTTCAGGAAAGATGTGGAGAAATTGGAGAAAGTCCAGAGAAGAGCAACAAGAATTATTAACGGTCTGGAACACTTGACTCATGAGGGAGGATTGAAAGAGCTGGGTTTGTTTACTCTGGCAAAGTGGAGACTGAGAGGGGACATGATAACAGTTTTCAAGTAAGAAAAAGGTTATTACGAGGAGGAGGGAGAAAAAAATATTCTCCTTAATTGCCAATGATAGGAGAAGAAACAATGGGCTTAAATTACAGGAAGGGAGGTTTAGGTTGGACATTAGGAAAAAATTCCTACCTGGTAGGGTGATTAATCACTAGAATATGTTGTCTAGGCAGGTTGTGTGATCTCCATCATTGGAAGTTTCTAAGAGCAGGTTAGAGAAACACGTTTCAGGGATGGTTTAAGATGGTACTTGGTCCTGCCATAAGTCCAGGGGACTGGATTCGTTGACTTATCATGGTCTCTTCCAGTTTCTATGATTCTATTATAGTAGTGTACACTGTAAATCTTGTTAAGTAACAATACTTGCTTCATCCTTTGGCCATTTCACAGTTCTATGCTGTCAGAAACCGAAAATTCTGAGCAATTAAACAATTCAAATGACTTATTCATTTTGATTCCTCTAAATAAGGGTCAAATTCTGACCTCAGATTCATGTATATAAAATATACATGTATATAGAATATATATATGTATATATACAGCTTTGATTTTACAAATAAAGTTAGTCAAGAATACTGTAATTTTTTATCTTCTTGATGAGTCACTTGTCTTCACCTTCATCCACTTGGAAGTGAAGACATGTGGCTGTGGATTTGCTGAACAGATAGTAATGGATATTGTATTGGTAATGAGTAGGTTTGAAGAACTGGAGTATTGGCAAGAGGAAACTAAGAGGGAAGATACACTACAAGATTCTCTCTACATTTTAACATGGCTGCTCATTCACAAATTGCTAGGCCCCTGATCAGAGGCAGTAGGAGATTAAATTTATTCATTTTGAAAGGGTCTCCTAGATCCTTGAATACAAAGTGCTGTAAAAATGCAAGGTATGAAGCCATATCATGCCACTGATTTATAAACAAAACACCCCATTGATTTCAAGGGAGAGGTCTTCTTAAAAAGTAAACAACAGTGGCACAATATGCCTGTTATTATGTTAGCCTGAAATGTGACAACAAATGAAACTTAAGCCAATATAAATTAATTCCCTCCATTTCTTTTTGTTAGGATATAATTCACTAGTACATTTGATAAATTGCAGAACTATATTTTTTTTCATTATTTATTCCTAGAGAATCAATTAAGTAAGTTTATTTTTCTTTATTTTTCAAGGAAACGGTTGTCAGTGTATTACTTGCTTTAATTGCATTAGGAAATCATCCGTTCTGGAAAAATGCTATGACATGTAAACACATTAGCCAAGAGGTGCCAAAGAGACTTGTGGAAATGCTTTTCTGCAGCTGTACTAATTGGATGGCAGGAAATATTTCAAAGACTGTTCTCTGGCTTTTTAGAAGAGAACAGTGATCTAGTGTAATGGCTAAAAACTACTCCACACTGCATCTAATTACAAAACAGAGTGAAGCTACAGTGTTTAAGCCTCATAAAAATGACAAGAAAAAAATCATACTCAAACAGGAATGTGTCATCTTCTCTCTCCCATGATACCCTGGGCACCTGATAACACATTTTTACACAAATAAAAAATAGAATCTGAATATATGGAAGTGAGAGGAGATTTTCAAAGTTAAACATCTGAGAATGTTTCGGAATTTATTTCAATTTAAAAAGTGGCTTAAACTTTAATAAAGAGGTTAAGTTTTAAATAGGGTAAAATTTACTTTGTAAAATATTATCTTGAATGGAGTCAGTAAAAAATGCTCTTTACACTTCTCCTTTCCTTTAATATAATGGCATTATTGTGGTGTTTCAAATGCTTTGTTCTTCAGGGATTTGAAAGAAATTTTAGGACTGGGAGTTACATACTCTGCATTTTTTTGCTTCTGCTGCTGAAGTTGTTGATTTTCATTGATTATAAATTCACATCACAGTGTATTCTTATTATTCTGTCTGCTTGGTTTATGTTCCAGGGGGGTATTTCACAGCATATCTCATGACTGGATTTTTCTACCAATCTGTGCAATTTTTTCACTGAGATTTGTCCAACTCACCTGGAATATAAATGAGAATTAAGCACTTCTTAAAAAATCTCATTTTAAATCCTTAGTGCTGCATGTCAGAGCCAAAACCCATTGAAGTCAATGGAACTGGGTCCTATAACATTTATATTACTCTGGTTTAAGGTGTCTTCTGACTCATTCTAAGATTATATCTTTTTACAAGAAGCTAGAAATTCAAACCTATAGAAAATTCTAAAAATACTTGACTGAATTTGCCAGGTCACTAAAAGAGATTAGTGATGCAAGAAAAAGTGCTCCCTCCCCTTTTTCCAATTGTCTCTTTGATTTCTGGTAGCAAATGCAACTTTTGACATGGTCCAGTTAACCAGAAACCTACCCCTAAACAAAATAAAAAGTAATAACATCAAAAGGTTCACTAGATATAATTCAAAGCTACTCAAACCCAAATTTAATTTTGATCCATTTGTATCATAGTTGGATCAGGTTTTATTAAAAAAAATAAAAATCTTAGATTAGAAAGAGAACTAGCTGTTGGAAAAAAAAAAAAGAAATATAAATCGAAAAGTAGTTTCTCACCTGTGCTTCACTGTAATAAAAACAAGTGTAAAGGTATATCAATAAAGAACAACACTCATGTGGGCTGAAAATTTGAATGTAAATTATGCTTTTTAAAAATATTAGTTATTCAGGCTATTTGGATGGAAAGTTATTTGATTTTTTTTTCTCATTGACACTGTTACCAAATGGGATTAAATTCCCTCATATAAATACACACTGGACTGTCAGATCTTCTCCATTTCAATCACTGCCTGCTTCACCTAGCTTAACTAAAATAGTTAAAGTAAATGTAGCATTGCAATAGGATCAGAAATACAACTGCAAATTGCAGAAAGAAGGATTTTTAAAGGATAATTTTTAAACAAAAAATGTCCCTCCTAGCCCCAATATTAGTACTTCTACTCAAAAACACAGAACAAAAATTATTGGTACAGCAGCCTATGTTCTTTTCATTAAGTTTTCAAGCATCACTTTTGCATGGAAAAACAGAAGCTTTTTTATTTTTGCTCTTGGATGTTGTAATGCTCTTCCTTAACACAATTAGGCCAAAGGAAGCTCTTCAAATTGAAGATATGTGTTCTGATGAGGATGTTTTGAATAATTCCCTCTTAGCTGACTAGGAAGAGTTGATAAGTGGATGAAAAAATAACAGACATACAAGACATAAACAAAATTCATATAGAATAACCAAGTAACTAAAAAGTAAAATGAATACCTTTACATTTTTTCTTTGAACTAATAAGAATGTTATCCCACCACTTTTTTCTTCTTTGACTATATGGCATTTTAGTGGACTTCTTACTATGTTATTTTTTTGTTGATTTTGAAATCTCTATAATTACAAGATTTGTACATTATTCCTCTCTTTTTCCTTGTTACAATTATATGTCAAACATAAATACTTAAGACTAGACTACTGTAATGAACTCCAAAAAAGCCTACCCCTTAATCAACCTGGAAACTGAAGCTGGTGCAGAATATGTCTGACAGCCTACATATTAAATTTTTATGTTTAATTTAAGCAGGTGATCTTACCATATAAAGCCCCAAGTAGCTTGGGAACCTGTCTGCTTAAGATCACCTCTCCCATCTGGAAGGAGCTATTGGCAATATGTTCTCTATGAGAAAAGTTCATGACCATCTCCTTCTCTCCATCTCCCATTGGTCCAAAAGACCCCAAATCTGTTGAGTATCGAGTATTTCAGAGTATTGCATTTATGCATTTCTTGAGGAAGGAGTGACATGATGAAGACTGCCTTTTGCATGAGGGATGAGTATTGTTTGTGTTTCTATTTACTGTTAATTGATGACTTTTATGGTTTAGAGTGAGGAAAAATTGCTGGCTAATTATGAGATTGTATTTTGGAAGTGTAACAAAGGAACCTAGACCTTGGGATTTTAACTTTAAGCTGTGCTATATATAAAAATAATATAGAATTAGAAAGAAATCAAAATGAGTTTGTTTTTAAATCTTTACCTTATATTACAGAGACAAGATCAGTGAATGATATCTTTTATTGAACCAACATCTGTTGCTGAAAGAGAGAAACTTTTGAGCTACACAGAGATTTTCATATCTAGAAAGGTACTCAGTGTGTGTCATAGATAAAGAAAAGGAGGGACAGATTGTTTAGCATAGGTACTTAACACAAATTTTAAGAGTATGTCTACACTGCAATTAAATAGGCATATCTGGCCCGTGTCATCTGTCTTGGGTTGCAGGGCTATTAAATTGAGATATAGATATTTGGAGTTGGGCTGTAGCCCAGGCACTAAGGTTACGTCTACACTTGTAATTTTAAGTCGACTTTAACTAAGTCGACTTAGTGAGTCTACACTTAAAATTAAAGACAACAGAGTCCTATGGCACTTTTAAAGACTAACAGATTTATTTATTGCATGAGCTTTCGTGGGAGAAAATCCCACTTCGTCAGACACTTTGAAGATAGGAAAGTTACAGAGTGGGAGGAAATTCAATGCAGGGGAGTGTATGACATAGCATCAGGTCAGGCTGTAACAGCAAATCAAAATAGGTGTTAGGATTCAAAACACTGGGGAACAGCACACAGAGGAGGGGGAGGTCAAATCACTTGTAATGCGAGAAAAATCCATAGTCCCTGTTTAACCCCAAGACAACTGAGTCAAATTTGCATATAAGTTCAAGTTCTGCAGTCTCTCTTTGAAGCTGTGATTTGTTATTCATCTGTTTCAACACAGCTATTAACAAGTCGTCAAGGGAGTAAGCAGGGAGATTGAAGTGTTCCCCTACAGGTTTTGCAGTGTTGCAATTTCTGATGTCAGATTTGTGTCCATTGATTCTTTGGCGCAGAGACTGTCCTGTCTGTCCAATATATAAGGCAGAGGGGCATTTCCGGCACATGATGGCATAAATCACATTGGTGGATGAGCAGGTGAACGAACCCTTGATGGAGTAACTGGCATCAAAATTAAAGTCGACTTTGGGGGGAACTTACACTGGACATCTAGGTCAACTTCTAGAGACTAGGGGGACCTAGGGCAGGTCCACGGGGCAGTGGGGGCACCCCTTGCCCAGTGCCAGGGGGCTCAGCCTTTGCCCCATTTTTCATAGGTACATTGGGGCAAAGGGGGACAGAGACCCTGGCAGGGAGGGCATTGGCATAGTCCTGGGGTAGCCCTAAGTCGACTTAGGGCTACCCCACATCTACACTGGCTTGAGTAGACTCTAGGGAGTCGACTTAAGCCTTAAGTCGAATTTAAAGGTTTTATAAAGTCGACTTAATTTTCATTAAGTCGACTTTATTTTCCTTAAGTCAACTTAAACAAGCAAGTGTAGACGCAGCCTAAGGTCCCACAAGGTGTGGAGAGTCCCAGAGTCTGAGTACAAATCCAAAATGTCTGCACTGCAATTTTACAGTCCTGCAGGCAAAATCTTGTTAGTCAGAGGACAGCTATGCAGTGTACACAGAGACCATTCAAGATAACATGACCTCTTATAACCTTGGAAGTCATAGGAAAAAAAAGAAAGAAGTTTAGTGGATTAATTATTATCATAATAATTCATAAATCCAGTGTCTTTATTAAGACCTTTGTTCTTATGATGAACTTTATTAAGACCTTTGTTCTTATGATGAATTTTCATTAAGTCGACTTTATTTTCCTTAAGTCGACTTAAGTAACTTGCTTAAGTCGACTTAAGGGAACTGTAGTGTAGACGCAGGGTAAATTAAGTCGACTTAAGCAAGCTTAAGTCGACTTAATTTACAAGTGTAGACACACTCAATGGGCAGTTGGGAACATTGGACACTATCACTGATTTTGCTTTTATTTCATCTAACAGACAATAAAGCCACATAGTTTTAATTTAATGCATATATAGTATTTTATTTTAAGAGTCTTGGCCATTTTGGCAAACTGTGAATACTCATCACCAATTTCATTTCATAATAAAGCCAGAATGCAATTTGACTTTGGACTGAGCTCTTTTGAAAACCTGGCCCTTAATATTTTCATGTTATTTTATTGTTACTGAAAAGCTAAAAGCAATATATATAATATAATACAATCTAAAAACAATATATAGGATAAGTATGCATTATAAAAGAGCACTCTATTGGACTGTTGCAAGGGTCGGCAACCCTTGGCACACATACCAAATGTGGCACACGGATTGAGCCTGAGCGGCACATGATTCCACTCAAGCTCCCCTGCTGGCCCCATCCCCAGGGCCCCAACGTGTCCTGGGGCCACAAGAGCCATGTGCTGCAGCTCCAGACCCCTGCTGGCTGCGCTTCCCTGCTGGGAAGCGCTGCCAGCAGGAAAAAAGAAACTGGGGTGCAGGACTCCTGGCCCCTGCTGGCCCCTCCCCCTGCTGCTAGAGTGGAACAGGGCGGGTTGGCCTGCACAGAGCCACTGCTGCTGGCAGGGACCAGCCATGGCCATGGATGGGAAGAGGCAGATTGTTCCACCAAGAGCCGCCACCGCCAGTGGGACACAGCCCTAGTCCCGGCTGGGAACCCAAGGCCTAGCCCCACCCTCTTTTGGCACCGGCACCTGCTGAGGGTGCAGTAGGCAGGGCTAGCACAGGGGCTGTCAAAGGTTGCTGACCCCTAGACTATTGATTTAGTTGAATTATTTGTCTTCAGTCTTTATATGGTGCATTGTTACCACATATGGAGCTTCAACTCACTTAGGAGGTGTGTATTACAGCAGATGAATACTATTTAAGTATTCATAAGTTTTAATTTGAATCATCATGATCAATGCACCTTGACATGGTGAAGGGGGAGTGACTCAGATTTGGATCTCAAGTTTATGTTTAGGCAGTGAAATTAAATGGAGCTGTCCATCAGAGATCTTGAGCACAAAGAGGTCTCAAACAGCACCTCTGAAAATTAGATTTTTTTTTTAAATCCCTAAATAGGGATTTTCCCATGTGACTTCAACCATCCCTACATGTAAGTTTTGGCCTCATAAAACTTATTTTTATGTAATACATATAATGTTTGGACTAAAAGTGCACCATATTTACATTTCTTATTTACCATGGTAAACCATCTACATTACAGCTACAAAATTGCAAAAACTACTTTTTATTATTCACTTGTTTTCTTCATGTGTGGGTCTGGTAGTGCTATCTGCTGTAGAATGTTCATATTGCTCTAAATTTATATTTTGCTATACAACTCAGTACTGTAAATGTAATTTTACTGCAGACCTGAATTTAGCCTGTCTTGGGCTGCTTAGCATGAACTTTAATTTTTGCTAAACAGTTCAGCACAAGGGAAGCGTGAAATACACTAGATCTATACATTTCCTATTCTACAGCATCTATCTACTTCACAGTCAAAGGCTAGTCTGCATCAGTGTTCAGCTTCAACAAGGTCAAATTATCTAAGGGGGAAACAAAAATCATACGAAAGAACTGTGTTCCATGGCCATTTTGAGGCCTCCTCTCCCAGGCCACACATTCTTTGTAGTGCATGACTAGGAGTAGAAAGGAACAGCTGATAAAACAATGGGCCACATTTTCAGAGGTGCATATCTCCTGACACCTCCCATTATTATCAAAGGGAACAGCAAGATGCCAATCTCTTTGCAACTCCGGCTAACTCTTCCTTTCCATTGCCATTGATACCAGAGTACCCCAAGAGAGAGAGAGGTTTCTTCTTACAAACCAGGACCAGGGATTAACAGCATGGTCAATGTCATTGCCTCACAGACCATGCATTTAATTATTATTTAAGAAGGATTAACCACTATGTAGTCTGTCATCCAGATATAACTAATAACCCCATCATAGCAAAACTAATATAGCACCAATGCATGCAAAAAAACCACACAAACAAAAATACAAACAAATAAAAAACCTTTTTAATTGTTATCTGTCAGTTTCTCTCAGATATGGTCCTTATTTGCAATAGCCACCATCCCCACTTACTTTCAGCCAGGTTGTCATCAGCCAATATTGCTGCCATTGTCTTATATCTTTTGCAGACAACCCTGAGGCTGCCGTTATTGAAGATGACTCCTTTGTCCTTCTGTCTCTAATAGGATTGAAGGCAGGCTGCCATCTTCTCTCAAGACAATCTCCCAGGCTCTGTTCTTTGCATATTGAACTAGAGACTTCAAGGGGATGTGTGATAGAGAAACACAGAGAGAGAAACAGAGACAGAGAGAGAGAGGAGGCAGAAGGGAACCTATAGAGTTACAGAAGAAGACTTTTGAGGTGCTATGGAATGTGGGAGAGAGATGAAGGATGGGATGGGCAAGAGAGAAAATACAGTAGATGTTGGTGTGCAGAAGACTATGAGGGATCTTGGAAGAGAGAGAGAAGGTTGTTTGGGACTAGAGAAGAAGGCCTACCAGGGATAAAGTTTTAGTTTCCTCCCTTTGGGATTAAGACAATATGAAGGGTCCTGATCAGAGCATCAGCAATGGGGACCTGAGTGTAGGATATGCAATTAAAGGTTGAATGTTCAACCTCAAATGATTGCATACACATTTTGGAAAAGCATTTTACCCATAAAAGGGTTCCAATTCAAACCAACAAAAATAAACAAATCTGAAGGCAGATCAAAGTGATGTATTTTACCTCTTATGTTTCTAGTTGGATGAAAATATCAGCTATTTAATCTGAAAGAATTTTCCCTCTATTTCAACATTGATAGTTGTGAGGTTTGTTGCAGGAGGAAACATTTTTGCATCTTGAGCAAGTGATTTATCTTTATAGTACAGCTTTCTTTATTACCTTATGATAGATTCTGACATTTGTCCTAACTCCTGGTTAAGTGCATATTATTGCTTTGGTAGCTGAGAGATGTGGCCTCCCTCTGAGATCGTCACTGAGGAAGAACCAGATACCCCCTGATATGTGGATCAAGGAAGTCCAATCCAGCCAGACTGGAAGGAAAGGAGGGGGACAGGAACCAGAAATATAAGAGGCAGGCCCCGTATATCAGCTAAGGAGCAGAAACTGAGGAAACAAACACCTCCCGCCTGCTGCTGACCCCTGAGTGTGTTAGAGGTCCTAGCAATTTCAGTGAGAACACTGAACTACCAGAGGTCCCAGAGATGTTGGATGCCGAGGAACTGTTGGGATTGCCATGAGCTGTTAACCCAGCAGAGGCAGAGGACAACCCTGACACTCAGATACACCTCAGGATGAGGTAGTAAATAGTTCAGGAATAGCCAACCACAGTCCAACTGTTCTTGTCCTGGAACAGGTTGGTGCATTTCAGCTGGAGCCCTGCCAACCCTGTAGTTGAATGCTACTCCACTGTTAGGGCCCTGTCCTGGGACACTGTGGAGTCTAGTGGGCCTGCATCATTCTAACCTTCCCCCTCTGCCACACCATACCTGGAATGGCAGATGCTCCCACAGAGCAAGGAAGCCTGGATCCCTTTTCATCCCCTGTGCTGGAAGCAACGGACTGCTTGCTTGCCCTGTCCTGCCCTGCCTGAGGGATGGGAGCTCTACACTTCTTATTTGTCTCATCCTGTCTGTGGCCTAAAACTTTGAGACTGCCACCTTTGGCCAGGAGTCCCAAGAGATGCTAATCTTCACTCCCATAGAAGCTGTTCTCACAGGACATAGCAGCCAGATGTGGCCTTCTTCTAATATTGACAATGAGGGAGGGTAGTCATCCCCGACCCACACCTGACATCACCTACACTTCAATTTATGTTGAGGGGTGATTGAAACATTTAATATTAATTTTGATCTATTAACAGAGGTGTGTATCTATCTATCTATCTATCTATCTATCTATCTATCTATCTATCTATCTGTCAAATATGAGAAGGAAGCTACACAAAGAAACTACAAAGGAAAAACATTTTTTCTAAGATGGGTTATCTATTACTGTCATGTGTTTTTTGTCCCTATGGTGTGATTAGGTCAGCTGATTAATTTTGAAAACGGATTGGGGTAAGTGAAGAATAATAGAAAAAAGCCAGAAATAGAGACATGTGTAAAATGAGAAAGCAAGGGAGGAGTGAGGAAGAAAGGAGATACATAAAATAAAAGATGAACACAGAGGCTGTGTCTACACTTACAAAAGCTAGTTCAAATTAGTTAATGTGAATTAACTAATTCGAAATAATTTTAGTTAGTTCGAATTAACTTAATTCGAACTAGCATGACCCCACTAGAATGCTAGTTTGAACTAGCCAGGGCCATGCAGGGCACTTGCTTAGTTTGAATTAGTTAGTTGCAGGAAGGTCAATCTGCCGATTAGTTCGAACTAAGCAGTTAGTTTGAACTAACATGGCCACATTGGATTAGTTTGAATTAACGGATTGAATTAACTGTTAATTTGAACTAAGCAATCAAATTTATTAGTTCGAATTAAGGAAACCCTTAATTCAAACTAATGAAAGCCTAATGTGGCCAAGGCTTAAATTAGTTTGAATTAAGCTTCTTTAATTCAAACTAACTTGCAAATGTAGACATAGCCAGAAAGAATAACAACAGCCTATTATTAATCTGTTCATATATTAATTGATAACAGTACACTCCAGAAAGGGAAATGCCTTATCTGTAGCCACTGTTGTCATCTTAAGGCACCAAGAAGCCAAAGCTTTTTGATTACAGAAGTGAACTTTGCTCCCTTTGAAATGAATAATAGAATTACTAATGACTATAATGGGAACAGCAGCAGCCTCAGTATATTTGCACTAATTACACAACTATTCCTCACAAAGACAAGATAGTAAAGGCTACAGACAAGCTACCAGATATTAGAAATCCAGGAAATATAGTTAAGATTAAATTTACATGAAATGTTAGATATTTGAAACAGTGAAAATCCACAGGTATGCTAGTCAAAACTATAACCCATGCCATCTTCTTCACAAGGATTGAATTATTGATACTTTTGTTTTAACACACAATTCCTTCTTTTTCAATCTTTTCCATTAGATCTTTACTCTGCTTGTCATGGTGAAAGAAGAGAAGGTTGTTGTTTGAAAAGTAGGAAATTGAGTTAGAATCGGAATTGTTAGATAGGGGAAGAGTATGTGAATGACAGTTCTGAGGAAAGTAGTTTGTGAAAATAAGATAGTTTGAAGTAAGTAGTTATTTGCAGTTACACTATGCAAGCACAAGGAAACATAAGACTGGCATTTGTATAATAATATATGTGTTAAATTAACACAATAGGAATTGCCATGTCTATATACTGTCTTTTACATTGTGCAATAACATTTACTACAAAGAAAAACAAAACCCTTTAGTGAGAAATGATTTCTATAGGGAAGTTTTCTTTCTCACTTGAGTCAGTTTTCTGGTTGCTTTTTTCTCTGAAGCATAAGGCTTGATACAAAGATTATCTTCCTGAATGGTTATAGTTAAATTAAAACCCAGCAGTATGGATGAGAATGCTTGAGTGGATTATGTGGAACTTGATTAGAACATTTGGACATTCTTAAAATCTGCCTCATAATTATTCCTCCCCCACAATCCACGTCATCAATAAATGTTACAAAACAAAACTAGCCTTAGAGCAGTACATCACTATGAAAGAACTGATCATTTTTTTCCCCAAAAAACTTTGCCTTACATGGTGATTTGGTTTCCCTAATAGCTTTTTGTGAGGACCTTATCAAAACCTTTTGGAAAATCTAGATAACATGTATAGAGCTCTCCCCCTTTCTCCTTATTATTTTGATGATTTCTTCAAAAAATTGTAAAGTTAGAGAAAAATGAGGCCCAATTCTCCTCACTTATAAAACTTGTATACCAATGCAAGTCCATTGTCTTTATATTTACTGCATTGTAAGTGAAAGAACCAAGACCAAGTTGTTTGTTTGTTTGCTTGTTATTTTATTAAAGATAGGCTGATTACCCCCTATCAATTCATATTTCAGTTTGAATAATTCTCTCTTCCCAAATAATGGTTTGTTCATAAGAGAAAGTCATTATGGTGATGATAAAGCATATGTGTGAAATAACTGTTTCTTCCAGCTCTTTCATTTAACAGCAAGAAAATAAGAAGTCATCAGTAACTGCGTCACCTGCTAAGCCAAGAACATTTGAAGCTAATACAATAGATGGATGAAGATATGCCCTGGCAAAAGAGTGGAATTAAACCATAAAAGAACAGAATTCAGTCACTTGAAGTGACAGATCATTTAAAAGAGACTGATAAAAGATAAGAATATCACTTGTAAGATAGGGAAAAGAAAGATAAAATTACAGGACTCTGTAGCAAAGTCAGCATTGTAAGAAACCTTGAATCGCTGCAGTAAACAAGAACATGACAGTATACATATCTCATGAAAGTGAGATGTGACTGAAACTAAAATGAACACCAAAATTATGCTATCTAATCATATATACTTTAAAAATGGTTCTTGGGAACAGGATAGAGTCTTTTAACAAATGGCTGTCTAGAGCAAAGAGTGTATAGAAGCTCAAGTAGTTAATGGCACGTACTGGAGTAGCTGCCCTGCCAACAATTATAATGTTGGATCAGAGCTCCTGTACTAGTGGACCTTTGAGCATCTTAAGGCAGCTGCCTCCTGTAGTTTTAAACAGTGCCCAGCTGCCTCATTATCTTAGATCTCTTTGATCAGACCCAATGCCAACTACTCCCCCTCTTTAAAATCACTATCCTTCAGTGTTCCTCCTAACCACTTTATAAATTGAGTTGCTCTCTAGAGGCCTTCAGAAGCCACAAGAAATAGGAATGGAATGGGAATACCCTGTCAGGTGGAAGACTGGGGAACTAATCAGGTGCATTTCTGGGAATATCCCTGTGATTTCAGGGCCCCAAGTAACATCATGATTTCTCCTGTTCTCTTCCTGTTGCAGATTACTGAGTTTCCTGTGACCTGAAATATTTTAATATAATTATATTTTGGGGATTAGTTCAGGGTAAGTGGATGAATTTAATGACCTGTGATAAATAGCCAGTCAGATGAATTGATCCAATGGTCCCACCTGGCCTTGAACTCTATGGCTATGTCTACACTTGTGAATTTAAGTCGACTTTGTTAAGTCAACTTAGCATGTTCACACTCAAATTTTAAATTGACTTAAAGGGGACCCTACAAAATCGACCTAGAGAGTCCACAGTGGATGCTTAGGTCAACTTCTAGGGGCTAGGTGGACCTGGGACAGGTCCACAGTGGCAGGGGGGGCACCCCTTGCCAAGTGCCAGGGGGCTCAGCCTTTGCCCCATTGTACCGTGGTACAATGGGGCAAAGGGAGACAGGGACCCTGGCAGGGCATAGGGGCAGGGTGGGCAGGCTTAAGTCGACTTAATTTACAAGTGTAGACGCACCCTATGAAACTTCCAACTGGAATTCTCTGAAAGTGGCACTGACAGAAAGCATTAGAAACCTAGCCCCCAAAGAATCCTTAATGTAAGATTTGCCAGTAAAGCTATTTCTTTAAATAAAACAAACAAAAATACATTTCAGTTGTGTATCATGACTTCAGTGTCAAGTAAGAAAGCAGTATATGACTGTAGCAATAATTTAAGTTTCTCATTTGCATTGCAATAAAAAGGATGTTTGAAGTGTGGCTTTGGATTGTATTTGATGTAACAGACTCTAGCCAATTGTCTCCCGCTGTAATAGTCTCAGTCACCATTAGGATAAATAAGCATCTTGCTTATCCTTCCTATTTATAGATGTGTGTGAGCAGTTTATGATATTTATATGTGACTTGATCAATTGCAATACCTTGACTTAGATCAACTTTGTTCACACTGTAGCGTACTTCACTAGGTTTCCTTTGTGCATTAAGTGCAGTTAGATATGTAGATGAGTATCATTGGTAAGAAGAAACCTGTAAACTGATAGGCATTTTATAGGTACAGTATGTGCATAAAGAAAATCAAAAGGCACAGGAGTTTTATATTGGGTGTGATCGAGTAACTCACAAAGGGTGATTTGAATAAGAAAGAGATTTTTCCCCATCTTCCCACAGCTTTTCTTCTACAGCACGGGAAGAAGGAAAAGCAGCATCAAATACAGTAAAAGATTGCACAAAATTGTCATGAAATGAAACACAAAATGTATGATATATGATAATATGGTTTGTAACTATAGTGAGTTGCTCCTGCATTGATTGCTAGCAGTAGGAACTGAAAGGTGGTACTCTGGGTTTAAGACTATGAGCCTATATTTCCCCAGTAAGAAACCCAAGGCCTTCAGAAGGTTTGAGGTTTTGGATTGGTTTTGGTTTGGTTTGTTGCTTTCTTTTTTGAGAGAGCACATATTTCATCAAAAATGTAAATATTAATATGAGACTTTCAAATAAAATATCAAGGAACCATTTAAAAAAAAATCAATACATTTGGTTTCAAAATCGGGTAAAAAACTCTCTTCCCAACTGGGAAAATAAGGGGGAAAAATAACAGGCATTAGAAAAGATATTTTTTGTTTAGAAATTATTCAACAAAGTGAAAAAAATCTGACAAATTATTTCAAAGACACATGCACAAAATCAAGAAGGTATTTGACACAAAATATTGACTGAAAAAGTTTGACAAACTGTGTTGATCTGCTCAAAAGCTGAGATTCCTACAAACTTTTATACAGTGACTAACCACTTTTAAAAGATGATTCTATCCAATCAGAATATTATCCATTGTTGCGCTGATACCAGAGCACAAGCTATTTGAGTTAAGTGGCTTAACAATTGATTCTCGCTGGGTTCATCCCATTTAATTGACTCAAACTGTAGCATGGTTGTTGCTTCTAAGACACCTAGATAAAATGCAAATTTAGCTGCTCTGTGTGGCTGGTATGACGTGAAAGCACACTCTTCTATGGAGTCACTTGCTCAACAGCTCTAGCTTCTTTTCCTGATTTCAGGACACAGGCTTTTGTGAGTTTCCTGTCTGAACTCCTCTAGCTTGTAGGATTGATGTCAATTCCATGATGATGCTCTGAAGTCACCGTCTCAGAAGCTCTAATTTGTTAAGATGACCTCAAAGCACAGACATCTGAAATTGATTGTTAAGCATCTCTAACTTGGTGGAAGAACATTGAGCATATATGCAATAACTGGAATAGAATCCCTAGTTTAACAAGTTAATATTAAATATTAGCCACTTTGATATTACTGTCATGGTGGGGTGGTATCTAGGATTCATTTAGCTGAAACTAACCTTGTTTGTGTTCATTTAGTGAGGATAAGAGAAAAAAATAAAGAAAAGTGAAGTTTCAGGATTAAGAATTTGGCTTTTCCAGGTGTGAGGTAAATAAGGCACCAGCTTCTCTATAAAGCAGCCTTCTGAGGTGATTCAAGCATACTTTATTGAATGTTGTAGTTAGGGAAAATAAAACAATACCAGTGAGAGGACAGGACTGGGGATCAGACATTTCTGAGGCTGGAGCAAATGAAAATTCAGAGTAGGAACTGCCCTAGTATTGATGTTTCACAATGTCATAGGGAGAGAGAAAAGGCAGAATCTCTTCTGCTTGGCTTTGAAAATGGAATAGTCATACAAGTAAGGCAAGAATAACAGCCAGACATCCAGGACTAAAGTCAGCTGAATACTTATTCATAGACTGAACAAAATTAAAGCATGTTGCTTGGGGCATAAATCCACTGAATCCTATTCCTTTATTTTAAAAGAACAGCATAAAACACGTAGGAAATTCCCAAATCACCCCTTTGTCATGAGTTTCATATAAACTACAAAGTGGCAAAATAAAAATAAAAAAATCCGCCCCCAATTTATGAAGTATATATCATTTTTGTTAATAAAAGCTCTGCATAATGAAAAATGCTGCTTTGCTTTTCCTTATCTCATGAAAAGATCTAATTTTAAAAGCAAAGTCAGTGACCACACATTTTAAGGTTTGTTTCATTACAGGTCATATGAAAAATCTTCCTCATTAACAAGGGCATAAACAATTTTTAAAAGTGTGGAGGGAAGGGCACTAGTTAAAATAATAGCTGTATTGCTTTACTGAGTAGTTCGTACCATGATTAAATGTGTACAAAACAGTCTTTTGTATCATGTGCGTTGCTTCCTTTATTTATTAATGAAATTCCTAAGGGGTTCTTTTGTGATGGAGAGGAGAAGAAAAAGGGTATTCTGTGGTGAGTTTACACTATAGCATTTCCTTCATTCAGGAGGCAGCATTACAGAGCTTATCCACTCTACAAACTCTTTGTCCTGCTTCTGAAATGGTTTGCTGCTTTCCTGTAGCCAGGCCAACTTTCAGTCCAGTCCCCATCTGGAGACAACAGAAAACAAATTAAATTTTAACTCAAAATAGCTTTCTTGTGTAAAAGTCCATAATGTTAACACTGGTACTTCACAGAGATCCAATGCTAAATATGTTGTAACACTAAAGATGAATTTATACCACGGAATTGCTTCCAACAAGAATTTCTATCTGGAATAATGCCTATTATTCATTGATAAAAACGCCATGCTCATTATTCACTTGTTCTTTAACATCATAACCAAAGTCTGATGTAACTCCATATTACTAAACATCCATTTTTAACTGTTTACTTCATTTTGTGTTGCCAACCCTAAGTTTTGCTGAAACTTCATTTAGTTGTGTGACCTTAGTTTGGATGTGAGAATGAAGGGTGTAAGTGTGATGCATGGACTAAAAGATATAAAAGATGGGTGAAACTGTATAGCTTTGGGGTAATGTTCTGCACAGCATCCAAGAACATCAGTGTGCAGCTGTGCACCTGGCAAAGGAGATCAAGCCCAGCAGCTCAGATTAAAAGGGCTTTTACTAAAGGCAAGTTCTGTATGAAGCTGGAGCAGGAAAGGAAGGCTCTCCTGCCATAATTCAGGTAACCTGGCCTGGTCAGGAGTCTAAATGTGACATTGTTGTACTTAGAAAATGAAAATACAAGCAGGATTTTATGCAGGAGAAGAGGGTGGAAGGGGGGTGCAAGGCAATATGCCACATTTATTATGAGAAAAATACAATTATGTTAATAATTAATATCTAGTACACAGACACACCGATGTTCTGCTGTTGGTCATGTATAGTTACCAGTCGTGATTGTTGCTTGTGATCATAGCTTGAGTTCCTGGCTGGTCTTTGCAGCTCATGGTGGCTACCGTCCAGGGAAGCCGGGCATGAGGAAGAGTGAGGTCTCAGTCCCAGCCCTTCTAGGTGCTGCAAAACCAACCAGGTTCTGCCTGCAGCTGAGGTCTCTAGACAGCCACTCAAGTTCTGAACTCACTGTTCTTCCCTTCCATCAAGGCATTGTTTTAGGACCTACCAAGATGGTGTGAACTCTGGCAATAGCAAATGGCTGGTACACTCCATTACAAGAAGCTAATACCCCACTGAGTCTTTAATTTTTTTCTGCCTATGCAGGTTTGAAAAAGAAGCCAGATAGATCTGAAGGTAAGCAAGTGAGTACTGGTCAGACACGTGATGGAATGAAAAGAAAGTTCACTACCTCATCTTGAGTCAATGAACAAAAAGTCATATAGGCAATGGCATAAACTGAGTGTCTGAACACTGCTCTGTTTTTTTAATTTCTGGCTTTGTGAGTATGTATGCCAAGTGCTAACACAGGCATGGCCGTGGAGGTAGCAATATGAAAGCATGCAAGGTTTTCATAAGCTATTCATTCATTCATTCATTCATTCATTCATTCATTCATTCATTCATT
>ML685903.1:5451817-5479839 GCA_007922175.1 Pelusios castaneus
ATTCATTCATTCATTCATTCATTCATTCATTCATTCATTCATTCATTCATCACTTGATATCATTGCATCTGAGTAACATTAAACATGTGCATCAAGAATAGTCATGTATACAACGTTACTCATGTGTGTCTGCAAGATTGAGAATTCAAAGCAAGTGTGATTTTCATAGAACATTCCCCCATCCTTCAAAGGTAATCCTCCTGATAAGATATTTCAAAATGTATGTTTTGCCATAGATTGTTCACGGTGTATATTGGAGAAGTTCAACTATTGCATATTGCACATCCTATATGAGTGCTCCTGCTTCTAAACAAAAAAATCATGCAAACTCCCTTTTCTTTAGACAGTAGTCTGACTGCTGTGCTAGGAATACAATAAGAAAGCATCTATTATAGAAGCACATGAAAATTGGTGGAGTTTTTTCCACATTTTTTACCTGCAAGCCATACATTTGACACTTATTTATACATGTTAAATTACAGTTAGATAGGAATCAGGTTTGGAAAATGAAGTGTGCACATCTGGTAAAAGTCTGATTTATCTACTGTATGAGTTCTTTCCCTTACTGAGGAGGCACATAACACTTAAATAATCCTTTTGTTTAATGTTAGTAAACTTCCTTGTAATAATGTTCTTTTTTATGTATCTTATTTATTTTGCTGTAAATGTGTTAACACAGACTTTATTTATTTAAATGAGGGATTAATTTATGAATACTATTTTCCTTTAACAATTACATTGAGAAAATGAAAAAGAGATGGTAATATGTAAATGTTTGGTGGGGAAGTTGGGTAGAAGGAGTACATTTCTTTCAAGAATCCATTTATAAATCGAATAGCATAAAGCATTGAAAATAAAGGTTTATAAACCCAGCATAATTTGAAGTTTTTGTGCATATATTGAACTATTTTTCTCAAGTTAGCAAATTCTCTAGCCTTTATGTTGCTGGTTGGCTGCTGGTTGCTGGTTGGTTGCTGGTTGGCTTTTAAGAGGGAGATTCATTTTTTAACACAAAACATAGTTGTCTAAGCAAAGGGAAGTCAGTTGTGCAAGGGTGATGTGCTACAGACCATGTTCTTGAAGAAGTGTAGAGAAGTCACACATCCTGCATAGTCCTCAGGCCATCTTTGGCTTGCCTGTGATACACTTCCTTCTGGAGCCAGAAACAAGGAAGCCTATAACAGAGCAGTTTCAGGCTCCCCACTGATTTATTTTAACTATCCTGAAAAAAAGCTGCCTTTAGCACCTGGGATTCGCAGGTGGTCTCCCATCATGTATAACCAGCCTAGTAGAAATGTGGTACCTCATTTCTGTGCATAGATTATTTTACAAAAGAAAGGGTTTATCTTGACACTGGTCTGCTTGGTATAAATATACTACAAGCAAAAGGACAAACTAGTAAATTAAAATGGTACAAATGAAGAATATGAACTCAGAAGGTATGAGAGAAGATTCTCAACTTGTGTAAACTGGCATTTCTTTACTAAAATCAGTGGAACTATGCAGATTTACACCACCTAAGGTGACTGTTTCTTGCTGTCAGTGAGGAAGAGATGAAAAGGAGCCTTTATGACATTGAGGATGCTGCACACCCAGGCCCTGATTCAAAAAGCATAATGTTTGTTTTAGAAATTTCTCAGGTTTTCAGTTGTTTAAATAGAAATATTTCCCCTCCACTTGTGTATCTTTGATTTTGTTATGTACCTGAATACATTTTTGAAAAATATAACTAAGTGATCTAGAATGTCACCAGGTAATTTGGTAGTAAAATGGAATGGTGCTTGTCAAACTCAGTGTAGTTCCTTTATATTCCTGCCTGCTACAAAGCATCTAACAAGATATCCATGTTTATTATGTAACTAAGGCTATGTCTACACTTGCAAGTTAGTTCAAATTAAGGAAGCTTAATTTGAACTAACTTAAGCCTTGGCCACACTAGGCTTTCATTAGATCGAATTAAAGGCTTCCTTAATTCGAACTAATACATTTGATTGCTTAGTTCAAATTAACGGTTAATTCGATCCGTTAATTCGAACTAATCCAATGTGGCCATGTTAGTTCGACCTAACTGCTTAGTTTGAACTAATTGATAGATTGACCTTCCTGCAACTGACTAATTCGAACTAAGCAAGCGCCCTGCATGGTTATGGCTAGTTCGAACTAGCATTCTAGTGGGGCCATGCTAGTTCGAATTAAGTTAATTAACTAATTTGAACTAGCTTTTGTAAGTGTAGACATAGCCTAAGTGAGCTATGCATAGAATGATGTCATCACCTCTCTTTCCAACAAATATTGGGTAAAATACTAAAAAGTTTAGCAAATTAAATTTCAGACCAAAAATCAAAATGCTCTTTGCTTAATTCAAAAGCTAATGGCTCATTCACTAAAGCAAAGTGTCCTTCAGCCAACGTTCTTTATTTTACTCTTAGTGAACCTCTCTGAGTCTTAGTTACCTCACCTAAAATTTGTACTTAATGTTTCTCTATTTGTGGCTTCAAAGACCCTAAACAAAAAATGAATAAGCATTAGCAACCCTAGCTTACAATTATAAAAGAGACATTAGAGACGATGTTATCAGAGGGACTCTATTCTACAGAATTTGGCTGTCAGGTAAGAAATTAAGGTTGTATTTTCATGTGTGTCACAAACTTTCTGTATAACCTTTGCCAAGCCATTTAAAACTCATTTAAAGTAAAATCATTATAGCTCAAATAGTGTGTCAGTTTATACAAGAGGATCTGCTGCAGTGACTCAATTCCTCAGTCCCCTCTGGTGACAAATGGAATGGAGCACATTCTGTGTAGGCCAGGGTGCATTTGGAAGCATATTAATGAAGAGGAAGAGGATGGAGGAAACTTTATTTTTTGCCAGATCTAAGTTTCTTTTAACTTTTGAAGAATAGTCTTGACTAGTTGAGAGGTCAACTGCTAAAACTACCCCCATTCCCCCAACTGTTTGAACATTAATGAAAGATCAAGAGGGTTTTGTGAGAGTACCAAAAAGGCATAGAAAGCTCCCTCACAGCATATAAGGTACTGTTAAGAAAAGCAATCAAGACAGAAATGAACTACACTTTTCAGTTGCATTGTATATCTATGACAAGAGTTAAAGTGTGCCAGCTGTACAGCTTGTCCACAGCTGTTGTCATTTGAATTTCTGTAAATCATCCATTTTTCTCCAACATCTACAACTGCAGAGAGAGTTGATCAAAATTACTGCACTGCAGAACACCAGTAGTATAATGGCTCTTAGTTTTAAGTCATGCATAAGGAATCCTATTCCAGAAATAATTCTTCACATAATGCGTAAGAATGCACAGATGTCCCTGCCTGATTTAGCTCAACATAATTAAGAAGAAAATGCTGACAGAAACAGAGTACAGGCAGTGACTAATAAAGCAGAAAAAAAAAAAAAAACAACAACATGTGGAATAGGTTAAACTAGCACCTTCTGGGAAGGGGAACATGTGTAAGTGGAATGTGTCAGCACCCATATAGTTCCCCTAAGAGGAGCAAGGCCAGTTTGGCATAGCTATCTCACTAAACTGAAGCAAACAAAACATGAATACTATCAGTTGGTAAGTGCTGGAACATGGTTTTCCTCCGGAATCATTGATCATTCTAATATTTGATACATGAATCCCTGTATCTTCAGAATAAACATATTGGAAATAGACAGAGGTAAAACATTTCATAAAACAAATCCAGGTCTCAGCCTAAATGTTAAAATTTAACTTGTAGCTTTATGAAGAAAGTTTGGATTGATTCAGGTAAGTATCACATCCTTACTTCTATGTAAGTACTGTTCTGTCTCTATCATGTCCCCTTATCTTTGTCTGTGTCCCAGCAGATCTACTGCAGGGCTTCAGCAATATGTGCCAATCACCATATAACTGGGTTCCATGATGAAGTATTATGGGTTCTGAATTATTCCTGTTGTCATATGGGATAGTGCCTTCTGGAACAGTTCTGAACTGGAAAACTTAGTAAACAGTAATTTAAAGAAGTCAGATATTTCAGCAGGGACTCTGTGTCCTAAAGAGGCCATGCATCATGACTTATTATTGAGATATTATTAATACTTTCTCTGAGAACCACTTGTTGATGTAAACCTCTGTGAGCCTACACCACACTAAAGAGGCCCAGCAGACTCTGTGGTCAACAGAAGCCCTGCCCCTTAAGCCCTGCTGCCCTCAGGGCCATCCCGTGAGGGGAGCGGGGCCCAGGGCCAATTGGCCAAAGCGGGGTCCCCGCCCCCCATGCTGGAGGGGAGCGTGGCGAGC
Source organism: Pelusios castaneus (assembly GCA_007922175.1). Taxonomy (NCBI): domain Eukaryota; kingdom Metazoa; phylum Chordata; order Testudines; family Pelomedusidae; genus Pelusios; species Pelusios castaneus. The sequence continues at coordinate 5,456,100 of ML685903.1, forward strand.
CGACCGGCCCGCTCTGTCCCCCAGGGAGCTGGCCCTGGGCAGGGAGGCCGAGGCTGCTGACTCCGGCTCCGGCCCTGGCCCCGGAGGCCAAGGCCACCTGTTGGGAGGAAGATGGGGGGAGCTGGCTCCAGCCCCGGCTCTGGGCTGGGAAGCCTCCTGCCAGGGCAGGACCATCCCATTGGGGGAATGGGGCACAGGGCGAATTGGTCAAAGTGTGGCCCCCGCACCCCATGCTGGAGGGGAACATGGCGGGCTGACCGGCCCACTCCACCCCTCAGGGACCTGACCTTGGGCCGGGAGGCTGAGGCTGCTGGAGCGGAGAGCCGGCTCCGGCCTGGCCCTGGAGGCCGAGGCCACCTGTTGGGGGGGAATGGGGGGAGCCGGCTCCAGCCCCTGTCCCGGGCTGGGAGTCAGCCTGCCGGAAGGGAGCCAGGCCTGGATGCCGAGGCTGCTGAAGGGCAGGGAGTTGGAGCCGGCTCCAGGCCTGGCCCGGGAGGCCACCTGCAGGAGGGAGCCGGTGGCTGCGGACCCAGGCTGGGAGGCTGAGGCCACCTGCGGGGAGGAGCTGGCCATTTGGGGCAGGCCAGCCCAGAGGCCGGGTCCCATGTGCTCCACCCCTGGGCCTGCCTGCTCCAACCTGGGGGCAGGGAGTGCCGGCCCAGGGGCCGGGCATAGCCGTCCTGGTCCGCTCTGCCCCACGGCCTTCAGCTCACTGCTAAAGGCAGTGGGGTAGCCTTGGGAGAAGGGGTTGCAGCACGCATCGGCCCTGCACTGCCCCACTGGTAGCGGGACAGCGCGGGGCCCACATAACCGCAGGGCCTTGGTCGATCGCCCCGTTTCTCCCCCCCCCCCCCCCGGCCAGGTACGACCCTGGCTGCCCTAGTATAAAGGAAAGCAGGTCAGTTCAGTCAGGGGCTGACCAGCAACAAGGGAGGACCTGCATGTGAAGCTCCAGCCCACAAGTGGTTTCAGCCCCAGGCAGAGGAGGAGACCAACCCTGAGGCTGAATATCAAGCACCAATTACAGCGGAGTGATTCTAGGCACCTGCAGAGAAGTGGCTGATGGACCAGAGTGGAGGTGGAGACCTGGTTTGGGACAATGCACAGCTGTGGGTAGGAAGTAGCCCAGGGGGCCCGGGTTGTAGGCTGGGGATAGTTTGGCTGAGAGTCAGCATGTTGCAGTCTGGATCCCCACTGACTCAGTACCAGAATCCTGGCACCAATAGGACCCTGGGCTGGGGCTCAGTGGAGTGGGAGGACCTGAACTCCCCTACTCAGGCACAGCCCCTTGAGGACTCCATTCTGCCCTAACCTGCCCTATACCCAAGGGCTGGTGAACTGACTCCAAGGCTGCTAGGCCATAGTGCCCTGAACCAAAGGGTGGTGCATCAGGTTGTGGGGTCACCCTCCCTGTTTGTGCCCCAGACTTTCCTTATCTAGGGGGCACGGGTGGGGGCGTAGGCCGTGACACACGCCTTTCCATACAGAAATCAGTCTGGCCACCTCATTCAATGCAAACATTCCATCCTTCCTTTCAGTCCCATAGACCCTCAGGAGAGGTCATGGGTGGGGAGGCAAAGCAGCAGCACTCAGCGGATCTCAGATAAGAAGTATAATGCAGCTTATATTATGTTTCTTCACGCCTAACTCCATTCAGTCCCTCATTGGAGATCCGCTATTAAAGGGTCAGCTGGACACTATACTACCAGAGACTAAGCACCTTTCTAGGCAAAAAGTCAGAGTGAAAGCAACAGACCTCTGTGTAGGTGGCCCTGGCCTCTCACTGATCTTCTAGGATCCATGCAGGGGAAGGATAGGCCCTAGCCTGGGGGGGAGAAAGACACACAGGTTGAGTTCCTTATTCTCTCATAGACTACTTGTGTGACATTGGCCAAGTTATTTATTCTCTCTGGCCCAGATCCTAAAAAGCATTTAGGCACCTCGCACCCATTGAAATCTGGGACTTTCTGACTCAGTTATCTAGTTGTACAAATGATGATAAAAAGCTTTCCCTTATTTCACAAAGGATTTGGGAGAATAGATACTATTATTTGCTAAAGTAGCGCCTAGGGAACTAATGTGCAAGCATAGAACACAAAGAGAGTGCCTGCCCAGAGGGGTTTACAGTCTAAATAAATGACAGGTATCACAAGATGACACCATTCATCCTAGTCTTCCAAAGTTTTATATTAGCATTCAAGCAAATGTTCTGATGTATGGTGGCATTAATTTCAGATTATAAACAACTTCTCCTGCCCAGAACTTCATAAGTGGAAGACTTTGCTCTCTGGTGTCAATTATTGGGGCAGAATTACTCCCTGGAAACAGTGCATTTGTGATGTGATAAAATTCCTGAAGGAAAAGATTGCCCTGCTTGGTGTTTTTGAATGCCTCTGTTTAAGGACGCTGCATTTATGTTAATAAAACAAGTGATACTTAATATATATCCAATCTCTACATCACTGATTCTTCCTAAGTGTAAAGCCAAACAGCAGGGTACCCAACATCTAGCACCCTGTTTAGCAGAGAAAGAATACATTAAAGATTGTGAAGTGCTCAGATATTATGGAAATAGGGGCGATAAATAAATCTGTTAGTCTTTAAAAGTGCCACAGGACTCCGTTGTCTTTCATGAATATTGAAGACACAGAAGTCTACACTGTTTGTGTGTTTCCTATATAGCCTCTTCCACACACATTAGAAGGTCAAACATCCTCCTCCCCTTGAAGTAAATAATCGGAGAACCTTCTCACCTCAAATATATCTTTTTTTTTTTTTCTTAGCAGCCTATCACATGTTTTCTAACATGTTTTCTTTCCTCTAATGATTTATGTACCTACTTACTCAGCTTCCATGGAAATCCAGTTATATGTGAATGGAAGACTAATCAAGAAAACACTTAATTAGGATTTGTCCCTGAGAAATGATTTAACTGAATGATAGTGAACCATAAAGGCTATTGCTCATTCAGAATACTATGAATATAAATTCAGCATAACAGAAGTACATTTAGCTATGTATTTATGGTTGAAAACAAATACTTATATATCCTGCACATCCCTTAGACATAGACAAATTAATATTAGAGCACCTTGCCTTTGCCAATAAAGATAAACATTAGAAAGATATTTAATCCCTCTCTTATATTTGACTTCTAGATGTAATAAGCAATAAGAGTAGGTAAGAAGCTGATGGAATGGTTCAGGATAACCACAGTAGTGAGGTAAGGATGCATGCTAATCACCAGATTTGTCCAACTTCATATTGGAAGAAGAAATAGTTGAAGTACTGAGATATTAAATGGAAGGAGATATATTATATGGTATAACATTGCATAATGATTGCCAGAGGACAGCTGAAAGTAGCCTGGGAAAGCAGAAAATTCAGCACAGAGAAAAAATAATTTGGTATTTGGAAGACAACCAACAGTAGTAAAGATCAACAGAGACAAAGAACTAGAAGAATAGTTTTTAAAAAAAAATCTGTCACCCTAGTGGACTAGTATCAAAGAATGAGAACTATGAAGATGATCTGAAAAGAAAAATCAAAATATCCGCTACTGCATGTGCAAAAACCCTGCAAGATCTGGAAGGCTAAAGATATTTCAATAACAATAAAAGTCATCATATATGAGTATCTTGCCGATAGCGCTGCATGGTTTGGAAAGTTGAAATATGAGGAAAACTGATGAATTTAAAATATTGATTGTAGAAAATTATTTAAAATATTGACTGGCTGAATGGAATACTGACAGTTTCTAGGATACCAAAAATAAGTCAACCTAAATTACTCCCTGTTTTCACCAGACTTTCATTAAGTCGACTTCAGAAATTCCTTAAGTTGACTTAATGAAAGCTTAAATTGACCTAATAAGAACCGTCCATTAGGTCGATTTAAGCCTTAAGTCGACTCCTTAAGTCGACTTAAGGACAGTGTGGACAGGGATTAACCCTTAAATGACTTAAGTCAATTTAAGGGTGGTTAAGTTGACTTAAAGTCGACCTTATTAAGTCAACTTAACAAAGTTGACTTAACTTTTTCTAGTGTAGACATAGCCTATAAGACTTTCCAATATTTGGGCTTAAAATGAGGTCTTAGTTAGTTTGAATTAAGCTTTCTTAATTCGAACTAACTTGCCAGTGTAGACATAGTCTTTGTTCTAGCATTCATAATGTGGCCCACGCACTTTTCTCTGTAGTAAAAACAAAGCAGGCAAAGATTAGATTTCACAAGTCCAAAAATATGCTTCAGCTCCACTGACAGTAAGTTCCTTTGTTGCTGTATTACACACCATATTTAAAAATTCCATGGCTAATAGTATACTTAAATGTTAAATAAATGCAATTATATTAAATTTTAATAAAATATATTTTTAAAAGACTTGTGGGAAGAACATTGCAAGTTTATTGAAATAATTTTGTTCTCCTTGAGTCAGATGAAATGTAATTTTTACACAATAAGATAATTGTAATATAATGTGATTTTCATGCAATCCATGGTACATTTTCTGTTGATTCAACAGGTAATATAACTGTAAACTCAAGGTATGTGGAGTCTGATCCAAAGCTCACTAAAAATCTTTAAGAACATTTCATTGATTCAGTGGACTTTGGATGTGGCCCATAATCATCAAGCATGTTATTTGGACAAGAAATTTAGGCACAGTTACGATGGGGATAATAAATTAAGCTGCATCTTTCCTATCAAGGAAATGGGTTATTAAAGTATGCCTGCATGACACCTATTTGAGTAGGAATTAGAACCTGATCTCCTAGAGAGAAGTGATGAGCACCATCTCTTGATGTTTTTAATAGTTTTCATGTTTGTTTAATGATATTGGAATTGCACCATTCAAATATGTTTTATCTTTTTATAAACATACTTAATGACTAGCACTGGATATGACAGTGAATTAGAGCAGTAAGCTTAAACTTTGAGGGTAAAATTTAATAGTTTACCATTCTATTTTATATATATATAAACAGCTTTTAAAAATCACATTTCTATAGTTGCTGTCAGGAGCACGTATCAATAATGACTAGGACTTCATATTTGCTTTATTATTATCTTACATGGCTATATATCATTTGCTCTGAATACTCAGTACACCTGAATAAAAAATAATTCTTGTCTTATTCAAAGAAAAATATTTAATTCTCCTATCAGCTCTAGTCCTGATGAACACCTAATATAAAGACATTTATTTGAGTAGAGCCAGCTGAAATGGCCATATGGTTGAAACATCATCCAGAATAATTGGCCTATGGATACCAATAACATACAGGCTGTCTTGAAATTTCTAGTATCATTTCCAAGTTTAAGGCACTTTGTCATGTGATAATTTCCCTGTGGACCTTCCTAGGATTCTGACTTATTAGTGCACACCATTGATGAAATTATTCTTGTTGACATTTCTTCCATCAGATATCTTCTCATTAAAAGTAGTACAAGAAAACATGACTTACAATCTCAAATGGAATGTTATATTAATTGACAAATAAGTATCTAGTTACATGTGCATTTTTCTGCCTGTACGCTAGTCTACATTTAATTACTTACAAAAACACTTTTAATTGTCTCCATAATATTAAATGTTTCTAGATATTTCTTGTTGGATTGAGATTTAATTTTGCTAATGGACTTCTAGAAAAAGAGAGTAATGAATATTAGTGAAAATGTGTCAAGTTTCCTCTACTAATTTGTGGAACCATGTCATTGAAATTATTGAAAGTATATGGATGGTTACCAGGTTGATGTCTATGAAAACATTGGAAAGATTACAGCAGAATTTTGATTGTTTTTCTGAAATTTATAGTGCAAGTTTGACTTCTTCCTTGTCATTATTCTTTTTTTTTTCCAGACAAGTTTCACTAACTGAATGACTTATGTGGCTAAGCATGCAATAGAATACCAAAGAGTCAGAGTAGACAATTATGGTGCTCTGCTCAGGGCACGCAGAACCATAAGAAAAAGGAGAGAGAGAAAGGTTTCAAAGAAAACCAAAATAATATGCTTTCTAGGAGTAATTTTTAAGCACTAGAAAACTATGTCTTTGCCTAATTAATTATCACTTGCATCAAGTCACTAACAGCTCCAGACTGCTATGCAAGAGGATTCAACATGCCCTTTGCTAGTTGGCATAAAGGTTATGTCTACACTTAGAAAGTTAAGTCGACTTTGTTAACTCGTCTTAACAAGGTCGACTGTAAGTTGACTTAAAGTCGACCTTGTAAAGTCAATTTACCAAATTGACTACACTTTAAGTCGACTTTGTTAAGTCGACTTAGCTGCAGAGATAGCCATTATATTGGCTTTAAGTCAACTTAATAAAATCGACTTAGCGTAGACGTACCCATAGGGGCTCTTACAGTCACAACAATTTAATAATAAACCATATACTAAATTTACATTAAAACCAGCTGTCCAAAAATGCAAGTTAATATATTAACAATTAGATATATCAATATCTAGATAAATACCTAACAAATCAGGACTGTTTCCCAAATATGAGGCAGAGGAAGCGATTACCTTTTTTTCTTGATAATTTACTCATGACAATTCAACTATTCTTTACCTATACTGCTGCATTTCCAGAACAGTGATCCCATTCATTACAACATTTTATAGTACTTGCATCCAATCTACAAGTTATAGGAGGCCATATCTTGCCATCCATCTAAGTAAAAATCCCACTTGTTATTGATTCAGTTTTGTGCATTGCATAAGGATGTTATCTAAGAGGGTCAGGCAAACATTTTAAAAATCCTTTATGGGTTTTGTGCATCTTTTTACCATGTTGATAGGAAATCTTTTTTTTCCTAAATTAATCAAAATTGCAATGTAATACATTTCAAAATTTTAGCATAATGACACTAATAATTAACAAATTACTTATATTTAAAGACCATACAGTAATAATTCTGCAGAGAGAGTGGCACCTTATGCCACTGTGTAGAATGAGAAAGAATTGGGAATGTCACTAGCATTTTCTTGTATCTTAAAGGGGGTGGGGATGGTGGGAAATTTGTGGGTATGCTAGTAACATTAGAGATTTCTCTCTCTGCCTCTCTCTTCTCTTCTTTATTTTTCTTTTTCTTTTTCATGAAATGGCTCTGAAGTTTTCCTTTCTGATTTTTAAAAAGCTGTTTGTCAGCGGGAGTTTAAAGATAATTAATCCACAAATTGCCTATACATGTGTAACTCATAATGGAAAGAAATATAGTTTTAAAAATAGCATGTCAGCAATTTGCTCATTGTTTTTTAAGATGCGTGGATGGAGACCCATGAAAAATAATAGCTCTCCTGGAACAGCATGGCTGTGTGTTAATATCTTGTTAAAGTTCAAATCTTACATTTAAATTTAATTAAAAATCAGTTTGATATGAACAATTATTGTACTGGAACTTAGTTAAGGCAATAAAAATGACTGCTAAATGAGAAAGTATCAGTTCAGTGGGTGACATCTAGGTCTGGTGAAGTACCAAAAGGGGAGATGTTATGTTTTGATAGAGAAATCCCATAATTAGGACTAAAGAGACTATAAACATAGACCGAAGAGTTACTGGACTAAAAAATTAGAAAAAAAAAAAGAGATTCAGCTTGGGAAAATAATCCCAAGGCATTGCTAGTCAGTCAAAAAGAGAAGAAACCTGAAAAGCAGCAATGATGAAAGATGTTGGAATGACAGTGGACAGCAAATTAGACACAAGCTTTAAGCTTTTTTTTTTTTTTTTTTTTTTTTTAGCAGAAAAAGTTGTGAATTTCATTTTGGATTGCATTTGCCTAGGCTTCAAGTAATATATGTGTTAAAGATTTACTGTATTATCTGTGAGAAAATAATTAGATACATGGTGGTTTTTGTTTTGTTTTTTGAGTTTTTTTTTTTTTTTATATAAGGCGATATGGTACTACACTGTTTGTTCATCCAATATTATGAGCAGAGAATACGAAGTCTAAGATACTTTTCACTTTTAACATCTTCACATTAGAACTCAGAAGAGGAAAAGAAAATACATCTTTCTAATTCCAGTATGATAATAAATATATATCAGAACAATGAGACATCCAGCAATGCAATGTTTATCATTTCCTTAAAGTATCACAGCTATCAAGGCAGATATTGGAAAATTAACACATGCCCTTTTCCCTGGTGTTTTATACTGAATTTATTTGAAACTTAGCAGACCACTCTGAACAAAGGTTGTGAGAGTGCTAAGTTTGAAGACCACAGAAATCTAGAGATGCAAGCATGCTCAACCAACAATAGGTTCAATCTCCACAGTCTTTTCTTTCAATGTCTTCCTTGGCGCTATTCTTCTCAGATTTTGTATGAAAGCTTATTTGCTGCCATGTTACTCAGACAGCATGCTGATATTAAAAATTACCCTCAGTTCTTCAGGATAGAGCACTGTGACCATAACCTCTCCTTTCAGGGAAGCCTTTTAATTCTCACTCAGTTTTTTAAAAGTGATGGATGGCACCTTCATCAAAGGAGGATAATGTCTTCATGCCCTCAGACATAACCTTTTTCTTTTCCCTCACTGCCTGTAGCAGTTTAACTGTATCCCAGGTGTCTGCCAAGGTCAAAATCATAGTCCCTCCTACATTCTTACTCACCGACGAACTCATCGTGGGAGTCCTATAGAATTTATTGATGTAGATTAGATCGTGTTTCAAGTTATGTGACTGAACTATGGATAAAATATTCCATGAACAAGATGGTGTCAAGACTTTCGGTTTCCTCTAGGAACCTCAAAAACCTAAGGTTTCTGCTTTGTTCTTAACTCTCCAAACTTTCAAGACATCTCTTTAATACCAGCATGCTTTTATCTAAGGATTTAATCTATCCTGGGCTTTTTACATCAGTTCTTCCTTTACCATTCTCTTTGATGGTTTGAATTTGCATCAGCAGTGGTAATTCAAATAAGAAATGGACAGAATAATATTTGACTTTTTATTCTTTTAGAAGCATATCAGTACATTGCCTGAGATGTTCAAATTTTCTTATTTACTTGTTTTGAATTACAATCAGCTAACCAAGTATGATGTAGGGGAAACTTCCATATTTTGGTCTTTTCTAGGTTTCTTTAGTACACAAAGTTCCATCAGCCCTTTGATGTGATGTCAACACTATAAGAAGAAGCTGGAGAACTGTGACAGTTTAAAGCAACCTATTCCTTCTCTGGTTGAATAATGCTCCATTTTCAGACACAAAACTACTTGGAGTGCCAGCTTGAATGTTGGCTTGTATTCAAAGAAAGAATCTCACTCCTTCAGGCTGTGATGTGACACCTTGAATCATCTCTCAATATCCTTTTACTATGGAGGTTCATGCATTCCTGGATAAGACTGCTATTGACCTTTTACAATGTATAGATGATCAGTGCTGCCAGGGAACTGAAAAATCCTTATTTATAGAGTGTAAGCATCAGTAGAGAAGAGTCTTACAGATTAAATACATTCTGGAGTCCATTGCTGAACCTGTCTGTGACTACTTGATCATATATCCTAAACCAGGTGTAACAGGATACTCTCTCTGGTTGAATTGGCCTGGTTTCTCTCTATCTCATGACTCTGGGGTAGCACTGCAGACAGTTATTCATATGGTGGAAGAGTGCCCAACTCAACATTTAGAGACTGGTTTACAACACCACCCTCACCTGATACAGAGGCTATTCTCTTACTAGAGTCCCTGGACATTGAATGCTAACATCTGCATTCATGAAGAAAATGATTGAAACATATGTACTAGTTCTGAAATTGTTTCATTAAACAGAGAATTCAGTAACTAGAGCTGTTGATCCAAATGGAGTTATACCAGAGATCTGTGAACTACATTTTCCATCATAGATTGACTGCATATAAGATTCCAGAGGAGTAGCCGTGTTAGTCTATTGCAGAAAAACAAACAGAGACCTGGGGAACTTTTAAAGACTAACCAATTTATTTATGAGCTTTCAGTAAATCTGTTAGTCTTTAAAAGTGCCACAGGACTCTGTTTGTATATAAGGTGTTACTCCACAGGCATATACATTTTAAAAACTGTAAAGTGGTGCACATCCTTCAACCAAGTTGCAGAAAACATTGTATATTGATGAATCCCTGCACTCAAATCTTTGAAGGTCTTTTGAAAATATTTTATGTTGATTTAAATATATTTAAAAAGGAAAACCACTACTACCACCTTTGTACAGGTTCTAAATGCATTAAGAGGGTTTTTTGGTCATCAATAATACCAAAGCTGGTGTGGGAAGATTACAGTTTGGTGTATAGTTTTCAAATATGGTGTGTTTAAATGATTGAGGAGTCTGAAGGTCATCACTAAGTCCAGGGGTTAGGCTGCAGGACAATGAATTTCAGCTCTCAGAGAGCTTTAGAAGATTTGAACTTCACCTATGTACCCAAGCACCTTAAATTAGATGCCTTTGCTAAACTCCACTCTAGCTCCAAAATCAAAAAGCACTTGGGGATGCAAAGGCTAAGATTCCTCCCACCACAAATTTGTGAGAAGCAAACACAGAGGATGCATCTACACTTGTAAATTAAGTCGACTTAAGCTTGCTTAAGCTTAATTTACCCTGCGTCTACACTACAGTTTCTTTAAGTCGACTTAAGCAGCTTGCTTAAGTCAACTTAGGAAAATAAAGTTGACTTAATTAAGTCAACTTTATTAAACCTCCTTTCAACTAGACCTAAGGCTTAATTCGACTTTTTAAACTCGAATTAAGCCAGTGTAGACGTAGGGTAGCCATAAGTCGACTTAGGGCTACCCCAGGACTACACCAATGCCCTCCCTGCTGGGGGGGGCATAGGGGGAGCTTGGCATGCCCCCCAAAGGGCAGGGCAGAGCCCTGTGTGATGCTGTCTGGATTTAGGGAAGCATTTATGATATTATTTTCAATGGATATCTCATAAATGCTATAATTCATAGGAACTATGTCATGTTTGGTATCAATAGAAAGGTAGTAATTTGCTGGGAATGATTATATAGTTTATGTCTAGGAATTGTATTTATATTAGAAGTTAGTTAGTTAGGAATTTGGTGTTATATCTATACTTTAACTTGTGTCATTCTGGAGAAATGCCCTAGACAGGAGGCTGTCAACAACCATTGTGTCCTTAATAGCTCATCAGGTTTCTCCCTTTGGCCCATTGTAGGTGGGAGCTTCCTTAACATTAAGGAGACAATGGTTGTAATGTTAAGGTCGACTTAAAATTACAAGTGTAGACATAGCCAGAGATCCTAGAGACCTGTGATGAAGGGATGCTTCTTTTTCTTCCTTACTTCTCTTGCAAATGCATAGGGACCATACAAAATCTACACATATCTATTTTAAACAACAGAATGAAACCACTTTAAACATTGCCTTATTTTACTTTACTTTAAAATGAATGTGAAAGAGAGGATGCTAAGAGTATAAGCAGGTTCAGATTGATATCATTAGTATGGGCCACTGATGATAGATGACTTCTGTGTCAATATAGTGTTGCAAGTGGGACGCCTGAGGACGGGCTATCAACAATAGCAAAGTTCTTAACATGAAATATGAACATATATGACATTGCAGTCAAATGTATAGTTCTAGCCTACCTGCAGGAAACATTTTCACTTTCAGATTAATCAGTTGTGGCATTTTGATATGATTTAGAGGGCAGGTATGCCCTTATGCCATGTTAGCTCTAAATTCAAGAATGTTCTTCAGTTCTTTATGAAGGAATATAAAGATGACGTAGATTATTAGCACAGCTAATTCTTCCTTCTGCCAGTTTTTCTAAAGTACTAGAAAGGAAACTAGTTCCACACAAGTCAGTGATGTAAACTTTGAAGGTGCTGTGGAATAAGCAATGCCCCATAACAGGCAGAAATACTGAGAACTAGATTCTGAGACCCTTACTTGTGGTGAGTAATTGTCTACCCCACAAGTGATAACATCTTTGCATTACCATCCTCTTGAAATGTACCAAGGCCCAGATTTGTGAAGGTATCTCAGTGTTGCTCCACTCAGTGTTGCAAGACCTAATGATTTAGGAGCACAAGTTTCATTGAAAATCAATGAATAATTTAGCTTTTATTTTCGGGGAAGGAGAGGTAGAAGGGCAATATTGCCAGGCACCTGGTACTCATACCCTATGAATGGACAGGGAGGCGTGACTAGGGGAACTAAAAAGAAAAGTAAACAACTAAAAAAAGTAAAACAAAACCAAAAAATCCCTATAAAACATAAAAAGGGAAAAATTCAGTTTAGGTTCACAAGCAGTTAATAACTGAAGAAGGCTGTCATTATGAATGGCTGAAAGTTGAAACTAGACAAAAATCACACCACAAATAAGGCATAGATGATTAGTAATTGGCATAATTTGCCAAAGTCCATGGTGAGTGCTCCATCAAGGGCAAATTCTTAAAAAGTTTCTAAAAGAAAAAAAAATGTTTTGGGGACTCTTTTCTAGCATGTGTTACAGAGGAAGTTAGAGTAGATGATCACAGTGGTCACGTCTGGTTTTGAAATGTATTGAAGTTGTTACTTGTATTAAAAAGACGCTTTGCCACTAAACATCAGACGATTTGTCCATCAAGTCCTGGCTATTGCCCTGTACCTATCAGTGCAGAGAAAGACAATACATCAGACAAATGATTCACATAGTCTGTTATACAAAAGTGCCTAAACCCTACTCACCTCTGCAGATAACTAACTTGCTTCTTAAAGCATGATATTTGATTATCTATATCTTATGTCATTAAATGATCATGAAATTATCCAGCCCTTTTTTGAAAATTGTACACATTTGACTTTAAGATCTCATATGACAGTTAATTCTTCAAGTTTGTTCCATGTTGTGTTTAATAGCATTTTCTAATTTGCTCTAAATTTATTGGTCACTAATTTAACCATGTTTTCTTGCATTATGGGGCATTATGTCCTTATGAAAAGGACAAAAAGGTTTCATTATTTCTGTCACAATTTTGAAAACCTCAGTCAGGGACTCTCCATCTCTTCTCTTTTCCTGGCTAAATAAATTTCCATTATAAAAAAAATCTCACAGTAACTCATTGTTATTTCTATGGTGTTTAGTGGAATGCTAGAAAAGATCATTTGGAGATTTTCAGTCTCATTTCTTTCTTTAAGGAGGGACATCCAAAACTAGACTAAGGCCTGATCCAGAGCCCGGTGGAGTCTGTCTCAGATGAGACCATACCACTTTTTCCATATATAGTGATCAAATATCCCAGATGTTTATAGGGACTATCCTGATATTCAGAGGTTTTTTTTCCCAATATCCCTATTACCCCTCACCTCTCCAGTTTTTCACACTTGTGATCTGGTCATCGTAGTCATGACAATATTTTCTAGTTAATATGACTGTAGATTTTGGTACTTAACTGTATTTTGGCCAATTGCTAATGAAATGTGTGTAAATTTCAAACCTGGTATATTGTACAGATGCTTTACTGACTACTTAAGTTGCATCTTCTTCCATCACTTGGATGAAAAAAAAATTGCTTTCCCCCCCTCCCTCCTTGCAGTCACCAACAGTTAAGGATATTTAAATTCTTCCCTTGTTTGCTTTTTAAATTTGTGTTTGAGCTTGAAATATCTCTATATAGACTATGAAAATATATCATGAAATTGTTATGGATTCTGTTCTTAATGAGCTGGCAGGGAACATAGAGTTCAGAAAAAGGAGTGTTTAACAAGCGCATGAAATACTTTGTAGGAGACTGATTGATATAGTAAAGTTGTGGTCACAGAAGTAATGACCTCTGTTTTTATCATTAATTTCACTTTTAGGGCCCAAACCTAACAGGTGCTGAGAACTCTGGCCCTGATCCAGCAGAGCACTTTATCACATGGAATTACTCAGGTATCAATGGGACTACTCATGTGCTTTGTTTTCTGTATATGCTTGAGTGTTTTCTTGGAGTGGGTCCAAAGCATTCAGCACCCTCCTGTATCCAAGTCCTGAAAAATAAGTGTCACATTCACTGTAACCCAACTCCTTCTTACCACTCTTCTTATGAAACTAAGAATGCTTTGTTTGCTATGGGGCTGATTACCTGTACTCACAAAAATCACATAACAGCATTGCATGCAAAAATATTTACAGGAACAGTTCTCAACTCTCCTCCTTGGGTGAGTCTACACTTATAAATTAAGTCAAACTAAGGAGGCCTAAGTCAACACAGTCTACTCCGCTTCCACACTGGGCTTTCCTTAAGTCGCCATAAGGAAAAGTTAAGTCGACTTAATAACAACTCCTTTTAGGTCGACCTAACACTTAAATCAACCTCATTAAGTCGACCTAAGCCAGTGTAGACACAGAGTAGCCCTAAGTCGACTTTCATGGCCTCCAGACCATCCTCCCTGACCTCCCTCCCAGAGTTCCTGACACAGGAAGAGCCTGTCCTGGCCAACCACAGGACAGGACTCACCTCTGAGCACCCTGCTCCCTGGGGAGCTGTCCAGACCTGCTGCTTGGGAGCAGGGCAGAGCAGAGCCAGCGCTTCAGGCGGGCCCCATCCTGGAGCCACCAGGACATCCTTGACCTGCTGGCCATTTGGGGGGACGAGACAGTCAGCTCTCAATTCCGAGGCAGCCATTGCAATCAGGAGGTGTATGCCTCCATCTCCCAGGCCCTGGCTACCAAGGGCCACACCCAGAACACCCAGCAGGTCCGGGTCAAGATCAAGGACCTCCATCAGGGCTACCAAAAGGCACAGGAGGAGAATCTCTAGACAGGGGCAGCCCGCACCAGCTGCCGGTATTACAAGCAGCTGCATGCCTTTCTGGGCCAGGAGAGCAGCAGTCTACCAGGTCACACTATCGACTCTGCTGAGCCCCCTTCCCTCAACGACAACCAGGAGGAGAGCTTGGGGGATGAGACTGTGGTGCTGGAGCAGGGGGAGGCCAGCTCCCAGCAGGAGGATGACCACCAGAGGGTCAAGCAGGGGCTGTGGAGGGATGAGCAGATGCTGCTCGAGTGAATGCTCGACCTCATGGAGCAGCAGACCCTGTCCCTGGAGTGCCTAGAGGAGCGCCAGTTTTCTTGGGGCCCTGCCCTGTGCCCCAGAGGCAGCCCTCCTCTTTGGCAGACCAGGACCCAGGGCAGACATCTGCAACCCCTAGATCCGCCTTCCGGAGGCCACAGGCACTGCCCCCCCACCCTCTTCACTCTCCCTGACCTCTCTCCTTCCCCCGACCTT
The DNA here is from genome assembly GCA_007922175.1 of Pelusios castaneus. NCBI lineage: Eukaryota > Metazoa > Chordata > Testudines > Pelomedusidae > Pelusios > Pelusios castaneus. The sequence goes on from ML685903.1 coordinate 5,471,299, forward strand.
CTTCACTCCCCCAAACTTCCCAACCCCTGCAGCTCCCAACGCCCATTTCCCCCTCTGAATAAACACCCTGAACACTATTATACTGTGTGTCATGCTTTTTATTGGTGTGGGGACAGGGGGGAGATGGGTGCCTGGGGGGTCAATCATAGGCGGATGGTGGAGGTGAAGAGGCCTGGTTGCAGGCCCACCCTTCAGTGTTCCTCACTGTTGAAGTGGGCCGTCAGCTCATCCCGGATGAGCTGTGCTTGCCGCTGGACCTGCTGAGTCTGGGGCAGGGTATTGTCAGGCTGCTTGTACTGCACAGCGAGCCACTCAGCCTTGGCCTCCCAGACTAGGAAGAATCTTTCCCCCCACAGGTCACAGAGGCTCTGCAGGAAACAGCGTGTGTTGACAACCACCAGCAGGTTGTTCTCGCTGAGCTGCAGAGCCCTCCAGCAGGCCTTGAGATGGCTGAAAGTATGCTCGATGATGCTGCGGCACCATTTGAGCCTCCAATTGAAGAGGTGCCTGCTGGCATCCATCTGGCCTCTGTATGGCTTCATCAGCCAGGGGATCAAGGGGTAGGCGGCATCCTCGAGGATCAGGACTGGCATCTGCATATCCCCAATGGTGATAGTGTGGTTGGGGTAAAAGGTGCCCGCCTGCATGCTCCTGTATAAGGTGGAGTTGGGAAGGATCCATGCGTCGTGTGCCTTCTCCGGTCAGCCCACATAGATGTTCGAGAAGATTCTGCGGTGGTCCACGAGGGCCTGCAGGACCACAGAGTAGTACCCCTTGCGGTTGACATAGTCCCTGGCCCGGTGTTCCGGGGCTCGGATAGGGATGTGGCTGGCATTCACAATGCCCCCAGAGTTGGGGAAGCCGAGTCAGGCGAGGCTGTCAAGGAGTTCGTGCAGGTTGCCCGGGGTGATGAGGCAAGCTAGCAGGACCTGGTTGATTTCCCTGCACACCTGCGTGAGGGCGGTCCCCACGGTGGCCTTCCCGATGCCAAATTGCTGGGCCATGGAGTGGTCGGAATCCAGGGTTGCCAGCTTCCACACGGTGACAGCCACTCGCTTGTCTAAGGGCACGGTGGGTTGGAGTCGGGTGTCCATGCGCTGCAGAGCCAGGGTGAACTTGCGGACAAGATCAAGGAAGGTCTGCTTGCTCATCCTAAAGCTCTGCAGCCACAGGTCATCATCTCAGGTGGTGAGGATGATCCGCTCTCACCAGTCACTGCAGTTCTCAGGTGCCCAAAGGCGATGAGGCACGGACCGCAGTGCTGGGAGTGCAGCAGCTTGCTGGGGCAGCAGGGCAGGGGGCCAGCTGTCATCTTCCTCCACTCTGGCGGGTCGCCAGTTAGGCCTTCTCCACAGCCGAAAGAGCCTTACCACTAGCTGGCAGGTGTCGCTTAGCCACCTGGCAAAGAGCATGAGAAGAGGCTGATCCATGACCTACTCAGGCTCTGAGTTGTCAGTCACAATGGGAAGGGCCTGAGCCCACTTCCTCTTTTGGAGGCGTGGCCAGAGGAGGGGAGACCTTCTCTGCTGTCACGCTGCCACACTTCCCATGATGCATCCCTCCAATCCCCTGCAAGTCAAATGATTGGGAGCTTTTTGCCTGGGAAACTCCATCTTTAAACAACTTCAAGCAAGATCGGGGCCCTGCCTGGTCTCAGCCAGAGACTGGTTGTACAAACATCAGACAGCCGAACATCTTGAGCATAGACTTCTACTATGAGGTCAGTTTAGGTAGAGAAGAGAAGGGGAAGAGTCTGATCCATGACCTACTCAGGCTCTGAGTTGCCAGACACAATGGGAAGGTGCTGAACTCAGTTCCTCTTTTGAAGGTGTGGCCAGGGGAGGGGAAACTTTCTTTGCTGCCACGCTGCCATACTGTATGCACAGCCTGTCTGCACTAGAATTTTAACACATTAAAATTTGTGGGTATACAACATAGGCAGCTGCACTTAGTTCTTTCTGACTGACTTACTTCTTAAGCAGCAGGCAGATATTACAGGTTAAATATTCTGCTTCTAGAAACAAATGCACCACAAATGGCAAGAGATATTTCTTCAAGATCTAACTTATCTTTAACAGGCAGTTAAGCGGAAGTCATAGAGCTATGTTATAGAGCCATTTGAATAATATTCATTAAATGTTAGAAGTCTCTGCTTCCTTCTCTGACCTCCACAGGTAAAGATTATCAGATCTCTTATTTGCATCCTATATATGTCGCTAAAAGAGCTCACAGCCAAATATTTCTACCTGTATGTAATTCATTCCATAGACATGAGAAGTCTGGAAACACAAAGCACACAGACTTTTTTTTTCCTCCAACAACAAATCTTAAGGTCATCACAAGCATGCATTTATCTAAAGAGTTATTTGTTTTTTTATGGTAATACCTTCATGAGAATATTTGTAATTGCTCTCGCTGCACACCCTGCTGAAACCCAGCCTCTATAGACCTTTTCTTTGAGGCTTCAAAGTGCATTGTAAAATTAGCACAGCTTGGGTTTCTAAGTCTGGTGCTTTCTGAATTGATACAATTCTTTGGAGACTTCCATTTCACCGTTCCCTAGTCCTGTTGTACATTGTGGAATACCCACCCCAGGATCTATACTGGTGTGCACTTCAGTCTTTAGTTATTTAGGAAGTTGCCTTCATCCATTAAATACAGTTCTATTTTGTCAATTAAGTCACCTGTTTTATTATGTTTTGCTCACAATGAAGCTTGTGTGCATTATATTGGCATCATATTAAAAATCCAGTTAAAAAGAAAGCACAAATAAAACAAAAATACACCTAGTTAGCCATATGTAGTTACAATAAGCTATTATTTTATCTTTAAATATTTTCAAAGGAGCATTTTCATAGGATGGAGCTTTCCTTCATTCCAGCAGCAATCCCTTGCAGGACAGCAGTTAAACACCCACCTATTATTATTTTCTTTCTTTTTTCACTCTCATCGTTGTTTAATTTAATCATTCAGGAACTAAAAAAAACTGGCATCCCACTAGCCCTAGGCCTAATTCCCTTGGAAAGATAGATTAAATAATAGACATGAAAATGCAGGCCAGTACTGAATAAATTGCTGAGGCGAGAACAGGCTAGAATGGTTGCTCTCACATTGCTCCTTAGCATTATTCAAGTATATTCAGATTGGAATGTCACCTTTAAAGGTGACCCACATTAATGACGGGATTGTTATTTCATCCTGTTAGTTTCAAATGAATATTAGTTTACACCTGTATTTTTCATTGCAATGCATAATAACTGCCACAGATGATGTTCAAAGGAACTTTCCAGGACTAGCAATATAGGGCTGCTCTCAGGGGCACTGAAATAAATAGAAGTCTTTCTGTTCACTGGGCTTTGGATAAGGCTATTCAGTGAATATCTTACAATGTATTGGAAGAGTTCAAAAACAAATGTACCTCTGGCCTTGGAAAGATTACTGAAAGGTTTGGAGGAGGGTACTCCCTGATTAAGAACAATGACCTGAATTTTGTCATTTAGTGGACACTAGGAGTAATTGTAGTTATTCATCCAAAAATAAAACATGTCCTCATGAGGACCTTCACTGGTATCAGAATAAACAATATGAAAAAGAACTGATCTGATCCTCTTGCACAAAGTTTAATGGAAAAAGTAAAAGGCAGACTACTGGCAATACTCTTTATGTTCATAATCTGGATTGATTGGGGCATTTTTTTGCATGAGATATGACTTGCAGGAAGGAATGGAGTTCAGCAAATTGGGCACTCAAGTGGCTTTTAATGTCCAACAGCTAATAATCTACTACAGTGATTTTGAAACTTCTTTTCCTCAGGACCCAGTTGATAAAAATCATTTATGCTCATGACCCAACAATTATATCTTTCAGCAATGCATTCCAATCTTTTGGCAGTGGCAGCAGGAGGGGGTATGTGACCCTGTACCTGAGAGTCTGATCCATTACTGGGTCCCAACCCGTGATTTGAAAACCACTGATCTACTGCATGACTCTGGATAAATTACTTCATTTGTATTCCATTACAAAATGTAGATTATACTTACCATCCTTTGTGAAGTGTTTTCAGATCTACAAATTAAAAGTTCTATAAAACCAGTTTAAAATTGCGTACTGACAATAGTACCATCATAGAGTAACCCAAACCCTAACCCTAATCTTACAGAACGCTGCGTCCACACCTGGCTTTCATTAAATCAACTAAAGCGCTTCCTTAAGTCGATTTAATAACTTCTACTCTTTAGGTTGACTTAACGCATAAGTCGACCTGTTAAGTTGACCTAAAGATGGTGTGGACGCCCTAGGTTGACTTAATTCCCTATGTCAACCTAGGGCTGGGGAGAAGAGAGCTGCTGCTTCCCGGCAGAAGGAAGCCACAACTCCCTTCTTTCTCCTGGGGACAAGGGAGCCACGGCTCCCTGGCAGAAGGGAACCGCAACTCCTGTGTCTCTGGGGGGAAGAAGGGAGCTGTGGCTCCCTTCTACCAGGGAGAAGAAGGGAGCCACTGTTCCCTTCTGCCAGGAAGCCGCAGCTCCCTTCCCCCAAGCCGCGGCTCTCCAACAACCTAACACTTGCGTGTGTAGATTTGAGTGTAGATGCTGCAAGTTGACTTAAAAAGGTTGACTATAATTTGACCTAGTTAAGTCAACTTAACAAAGTCTACTTAGCTTTTGTAGTGTAGACATACCCATAGAGAGCAAAGAGATGTTCACTGGTAAAATCAAATTCTGAAACTGTCATTATAAGGATGACATATAGGTTGTGTTAAAGTTTTAGTACTGAAGCTGAAACAGTCTTTCTCTGTTTTGTCTTTGAGTGGATCACTTAGACTACAAGATCTTAAGGGCAAGGAACTTACTTATTTGTGCTCTTTCAAGACAAGTTTGCCACTAAACAAAAAAATAAGCAAAGGAAGGCTGTATATGCATGTCATTATTATTGGAAGGATATGAAATTCAAGCCATGGGGTCGCTTCAGTGATGGAGAGGAAATGAAAAAAAAAATAATTGGAAAGTGTATGTACATATTCTACAGTTATCACTAGTTGTTGTGTGAATGCTAATAAATGGAAAAATGAGTATACTTAAATTGGACATGGCATAACATCCTTAGTCTGCTATTTCTGGTGTTGACTATTGTCACTCCAGAGAAATGTTGATTGGAAGAGATCTATGTAGTAATGAAAAAATTACCAAGGCAACTCATCAAGCTGTCATTCTAGTCAGGATCAACAGAATCTGTATGATTTTAAAGCTAATAGATACATAGTATCCCCTTAGATGTCTTAGAAATTTAGCTTCCTGTTGTTTGTAACTTTGGCAAATACTGTAAAATGAAGTTTGCCCAAGGACATCTGTCTTCATTATATGAATGTCTTTATCATAAATAATAACTAAAGCATCCCTTCCAGGAAGGAAGAGAATAGTGACACATTTGTTTATTGTGATTTCAATGTATCATGAAGATGACTCACCAGACAGAAACCAGTTGAAAATATTTTATTTCTTGAAAGTTGGACACAGCTTTCTTTATTATAACCAGTAAATAACTTTAAGTTTGGATCTTTCAGTTATTCTACTCAAAGAGTGAATTTCACCCTCTGTATACAAGCAGAACAAGGACTATACACCACATTAGTCCTACGTAAGTCTATCATACAAGGGCTTAATTAGCACAAAGGCTTTGTGATAGTCCTCTGCACGTGAATTTCACTCCAAATTCCTATTCTCTTAAGTATTTTCTGTACAGTTTTGGTGTTGCAAGCTTCTATGAAAACAAAAATCGTACATACATATACCAGAGGAAGTTCAGTGTCTTTAAGTACTGCATGTAAAAAACCCCAACAAATAATAAACATTATACTTTTGGGACAATCTGGAGTTCAGAAGCAGATTGATCAACAGTCATAAGCCAAAAATAAGGAGGACCACAAACTCTGGCAAGTAAGTAGTAAAATATAAGCCAGGCCAAGAAAGCATTTGGGAAAAAAAATGTTAAAGATGTCAAGTCTAAAAGTAAAAATGCTTGTCAGAAGATGGAAGCCTGCCAAACAGGCAGTGGGGCCACTGGATGAGAGAAAAACAAAAGGCATTTCATGGAAAATAAATTAATTCTTTGTATTGGTCTTCATTGCAGGAGGATGTGTGGGAGATAGTCAAAAGGAATAGCATTGATGTGGTGACAAATCTGAAACACTGTCCCATATGACATGTCAAGAGAAGAAGTTTTGGAATAACCAAAAAAAAAAAATTGATAAATTAAACAGTAAGAAATACCCAGGACCAGATGGTGGTCACTCAAGAGTTTTGAAGGAACTTGTTTTTGAAACTGTAAAACTATTAACTATAGTATGAATCCTATCATGGACATCAACCTCTATACCAAGGGTCGGCAACCCGTGGCTCCGGAGCCGCATGCGGCTCTTCAGCCTCCTTGTTGTGGCTCCCTTCGTCCTCGACCAGGGGTCCTCAAACTATGGCCCGCCAGCCGGATACGGCCCGCCAAGGTCATTTACCCGGCCCCCGCCCCTGCTGCGGCCTGCCCCATGCGGCCGGGGCAGCGGGGTGGCCACGGCCGGGGCAGGCTCCCGGGCTCCCACCTGCTGGTCGCCTCGACTTCCCAGCCCGGAGCCGACCCGGCCCCGCTCCGCCGACAGCCTTGGCCTCCCAGCACGGGGCCAGGATCGGTCTCCGTTGCCAGGGTCTGCTCTGCCTTGCCGGGACCGCGTTCGGGTCCCCGCCAGTGTTCCCTCTAAGCTGTGCAGACTCCTGCTGCAGCCGGGCTGGGGAGATTCAAATTTCCCACCCTGAGCATGCTCAGACAGAGCGTGCTCAGGGTGGGAGCAGCCTGACCCAGAAGCGGCTCTGCCGGCAGTCCCTGCAGCTCCGAGCCTCCGGCCAGGTAAGGGGGCTGGGAAGGGGCTGGATGGAGGCCTGGAGAGGGGTGGAGGGGACAAGGAGGACAAGGAGACTGGGTGGGGGCTGGGTAGTGGTGCGGCTCCAGACTATTTTTCTTTAGTGGAAGAGGGGGCAAAATGGCTCTTTTGATAGTAAAGGTTGCCGACCCCTGCTCTATACCAAGTGACTTGAGTAAGTAATGTAATGTCAAGATGCATTTTTATATTTTAGATGTGTTAATGCTTTTTAAAACAGTTTCCAGAGGAGATCTTGCCAATTACAGGCTGGTAAGTCTAACTTTAATACCAAGCAAACTGGTAGAAGATATAACTATTATCAGACATAAATATATTTTACTTCTCAACTGGGACAAAAGATGATGAAGGGGGGACATGATCAAGGTGAATAAAATAATGACAAAGTAAATATGGAAGAATTATTTAGTCCTTTTAACATAAGAACTAGAGGTCATCAAATTAAATTAATAGGCAGCAGGTTTAAAAATGAACAAAAGGAAGTATTTCTGCACACAATCCACAATCAACTTGTGTAATTCCTTACCAGAGGATGTTGTGAAGTCCATGACTATAGATGGGTTCAAAATGAAATTAGATGCATTTATAGAGGTTGTGTCTATCAATGCCTATTAGCCAGGACAGGTTATTATTGTTCTTTGCCAGAAGCTGAGAATTGCTGACAGCATTGATCATTTGATAGGGTGTGTCTACACTTACAAATTAAGTTGACATAAGGAGGCTTAAGTCAACTTAAATTACTCTGCGTCTACACTGGGCTTTCCTTAAGTCAACTTAAGCAGTTCCTTAAGTCGACTTAAGAAAAGTTAAGTCGACTTAATAACACTTCCTTTTAGGTCGATCTAACGCTTAAGTCGACCTTATTAAGTTGACTTAAGCCAGTGTAGATGCAGAGTAGCCCTAAATTGACCTCCAGACCTCCCACACTGACTGCCCTCCCAGAGTTCCTGGCACAGGAAGAGCCTGCCCTGGCCAACCACAGGGCAGGACTCACCCCTGACCACCCTGCTCCCCAGAGCTGGCCAGACCTACTGCTTGGGAGCATGGCAGAGCAGAGCTGCAGACAGGCCCCACCCTGGAGCAACCAGGAAATCCTGAACCTGCTGGCCAAATGGGAGGATGAGGCAGCCAATGCAACCGGGAGGTGTATGTCTCCATCTCCCAGGCCCTGGCTGCCAAGGGCCACACTCGGGACACCCAGCAGGTCCGGGTCAAGATCAAGGACCTCTGCCAGGGCTACCAAAAGGCTTAGGAGGAGACGCTCCGGACAGGGCAGCCCCCACCAGCTGCCGGTATTACCAGCAGCTGCATGCCTTTCTGGGCCAGGAGAGCAGCAGCCTGCCAGCCCACACCATTGACTCTGCCGAGTCCCACTCCCTCGAAGATGACCAGGAAGAGGGCTTGGGGGACAAGACTGTGGTGCTGGAGCAGGGGGAGGCCAGCACCCAGCAGGAGCAGGAGGTCACCTTGCCAGCCCCGGAGCCAGCTGTCATCCTGGAGCTAATCCCTGCCCCTATGGGAGACACCACCACCGAGGAGGAGGTGCAGGTTCCCCCTGCCAAAGAAGATTCAGGCAAGGGGATATTGCTCCAGACTCCTGCTGCACCCGCTGGTGA